>JAFIRS010002921.1:0-170681 GCA_018342105.1 Gonioctena quinquepunctata
ATTGAATAGCCTACGGGCGGCAAAAATTTAATAGCCTACGGGCGGCCACTGGGTAGCGGCGATTAAAGATGTTAGGAAGAAAGTGATATACTAGCGAAACGAAAGGAATTTGGAGAATTCCATCATTTATTTGATGATTTGAACGGCCACTTCTTGCCCAATCTTCTTTGTATATCTCTCATGTGATATGACTTCTCGGTCATATCCCACAATGTTTTTTTTTGCATGAACTTCACTGATTAATTTCTCGACATTCATCTTTGTATGTCACAGAAGAACCCTTTCGTCAGAATAACTGCGAAACAAGCGCGTATTTAAGGGGGGGATAATTACCCCCCCCCCAAGAAATAGCAAAATGTTTAAAAGGATGGAATGGGCACCACACTCCACATAAATCTAAAACGTCGTGGCCGCTATTGTCGCTAGGCATGTTTTCATTAGTCTAGTCGAAAAGTGAGTTTCCTGCGAAATATCGTTCCAAGTCATCTGAAAATATGAGCGATGGCTCATTCGATTCGGGATGTCATTCTGAGAAAGATGTATTTTTCGATTTTTTCCGTCGACGAAAATTTGCTATTTTTTTAACAAAACACCAATAAAATTAAAACGTCCTTAGTTTTTAGCTAATTGCTCAAAAACGATTATTTATAGAGAAAATAAAAAACAGGTTCTTGAAGAGGAGGAAATTTCTCATGAAAGACCCCACTCTCGGAACTCTATCTCAATTATTTGTAATTTGAATTCAACGTTGAAAGTAGGGCTCCGCGAGGGCGTTAATGCAGGAGTACAGCACCTTTCGAGAAAGCAATGCACATAAAACATTTTTTATACTATTAAATATTAACTTAAAAATTCAAAAAAATCATAGTATCATCTAAATTCTTGAAAGAATGTAATTTCGTTAGAAAAGAAGTTTTCCATTGAATTTTGATAATGTGAGGCTATTGTTAATTAAGTAGTTTTTTTTGGAACCGCTAATTTTATTAAAAACCGAATTGTGCACATAATGATGACTCCATAATTTTTTTGCTTCCTCGAGCACATTTTACATGTGTACTCAATAATATCACGCCATAAAATTGTTTAAAAGTTGATTATTTTGTTCATTATAAATTTCTAAAGTTAACAAAATATGAGAAATCGAGTAAATATTGAATTTTTTTTATCAATATTTCACATTTTTATCAGTTTTATGTCTAACAACGGCATTTCACAACGTTTTCTTTTCTAAGTACGCTATTTGTTTCAATAAATATTTGTAAAGAAATGGATAAGTTGAATATTTTTCAAAAATTGTTTTTTTGCATTATTTTTAAAATAAAAACAAAAATTCTAATTTTCTGTTTTTATTGGTTATAATAGTTTTTTTATTTTTTTAATATTTAAATAATATATTAAGATTTCTTCTTTCTTTCTCTAGTAAGAACATGTTTTCATGAATAATGTAATTGTTTATTTACTTAACAATTAAACAAACTTTCATTGGCATTATATTTTTTGAATAATACAAAAAATAACAAAAACAACCATATACGTCAAACTGTTTCAAAAAATGAATTTGTAATTTTTATAGAATTTTCCAGAAAAATTACAAGTTAAAAATTTTGACCAGCATATGGTTGTTTTTGTTATTTTTTTTCCATTCAAAAAAAATATAATGTCAATTAAAGTTCGTTTAATTGTTAAGTAAATACATTATTAATAAAAAATCAAATTGTGTAATTTTTTTTCGTTGTAAAATGCCTTTGTCCGACATAAAACTGATAAATAATGTGAAATATCAATTTAAAAAAACACAATATTCACTCGATTTTTCATATTTTGTTAACTTAAGAAATGTATAATTAACAAAATAATCAACTTTTAAACAGTTTTATAGCGTGACTAGCTGGTGCCCGCGACTTCGTCCGCGTAGAATTTGTATTTTTCCAGGTTTTCTTTGTGTGATTCCATCTAGCTTCGAACATTAATTTTTGACAGTTTGTCAGATTTCACGATTAAAAAATGACGGATTTTCATACAAACCTTCATCCCCTTTCTCACCACCTTTGGAGTTAAATTTCCAAAAATCCTTCCTTAGTAGGAATAGGGTTTGTTCAGTTTTCACGTTGTCTCCTATGTGATTTATCCTAACTTTCTGAAGCCGTCCATTCAGATAAGAAAAAAAACCATTCATAGAGTTTTCCACGGATTTCATATTGAGTTTATCCATCAGGAGTCCATGCTGAACACAGTCGAAAGTTCGGCTAAAATCACAAAATACTCCAACCGAGGCATCACCTGCTTCCATGGAGTCCAGGATTTTTTCATAGAGATCATGAATTGCGGTGACTGTGGAACGACCAGTGCAGAAACCATGCTGGTTGTCCAGTATTATCCAGAAAATGTTGTAATTGTTTCAAAATTGCATACTCAAAAATTTATTTTCGAGATAACTGATGGAGATTTTGACCCACTTTAAACGGTCAGATTTCATTCACACTTTGTAGATTTATCTAGGACCGATGACAATACACTAATTTGATAAGATTATTCAATATTTTAATTTGCAAAAAAATAAAAATAATAGTTTAAAAAAAAAACACGCTTTTATAAATAAACCAAACTAAAAAGTAGGAAATAAATAATAGTTTAGAAAAACTAAAAAACACGCTTTTATAGAAAACCAAACTAAAAATTTATTTTATTTTTAAAAAATCGTGGGGTGCATGGTATTGCCTCAGCCAACAATTACCTGTGATCTGAGACATTTCTTACTTTACTGCCCTAGGTGTGTAATGTACTATATAATTATTGATACCATGCACCCCGCGCTTTTTTTTTAATAAATTTTTTTTTTCTTATTTTCAATTTTTTTAGTTTGGTTTTTAATAAAAGCGTGTTTGTTAGTTTTTTTAAACTATTATTTATTTAAAATAGGAGATACTAGAGCGGTTTTCATTCTAATTGGAAATATTCCAACCTGTAGCGACAAGTTAAATCAGGTGGGTGAGTGTTTTTTTTTTTAAGGTAGCCTGAATTATTATCTGGGCCATGGGAGTGTTTCTTTTTCAGTGTATGCTTTATAATTTACAGGTCTTCTTCTTCAGATATGTGGGAGATAAACATACTATTTACAACTGTTCTATATGCCGTATTTGGTGTATCATTTATCAAATCAAGCTTTTTTCGATGGTTTTATAAAGGACAAAAAATCGTTGAATATTTTAGATACTTCCGATGGGTCTGAGTAGATATTGTTTTCGTGTTTTATGAGAGTATTTTTACTATTGTCTTTATTTTTCTTGCTCATTTTTGAGATTAAATATTCAGACAGTTTTTCAGAATAGAAGTTGTGTTTAGTGGTTTGAAGTGAAATGTTGTGTATTTCTTCGCTTTTATGTATTGTTCTTTGAGAGAAGAGTTAAGTTTTTTCTTTTTTCAGATGGAATAGATTTTTATTGGTGCCCCTTTTTACCCATTTAAAGCACGCCTCAACGTGTTACCATGGCAACATCAACAAATCGAGAAAAGTCTAAATGACAAATTTTTTATTATTGATCTGACAGAAGTACCTTGTAACGTTAAATTAGTATATTAAAGTATAAGTGGATAAAAAGGGCTTTAAAACACGCGCGATTTTTCGAGCACGACGGCGCAGCCGGAGTGCTCGAATAGAGCAAGTGTTTTTAAGACCAGTTATCCACGAATACTTTACGTTATTTTATTGTGTACTTTGAAATCATATATACTGGTATTATTACTACAAAAATAGAAATAAGAACTAATAATGCAAGAAGGTTGAATTCGTGATGTGACATCAGTATACCTTTCGTTGTCATGGAAATGAGAAAACATTCATTTGCAATTTGTTACCAGAGATCAATATTTGTTGTCACCAGAGCTCAAAAATGAATTATTCTAATATCGATTTTTTTAATAGTGAGGCAGAATCGCGGTTAATACCGCGAAAATCCAGTGATATATATAAAATAGAATATGAAAAGTTCATCAAATGGATGGAGGAGCACATATAAATGAACGAATTGTGAGTAATATTTTATATGACATTACAAGGTACTCCTGTCAGATCAATAATCAAAAATTTGTCATTTAGACTCTCGATTTGTTGATGTTGTCATGGTTACCTTTAAAAAACGCGCGTTTTTTAAAGTTCGATTTAAACACGCTGAGGCGTGCTTTAAATGGGTAAAAAGGGGCACCAATAAAAAAAAAATATTACCAACAACTCGTTCATTTATATGTGGTACCTCTTGCTCCTCCATCCATTTGATGAACTTTTCATATTCTTTTTTTATATATCACTGGATTTTCGCGGCATTAACCGCGATTCTGCCTCACTATTCAAAAAATCGAGATTAGAATAATTCATTTTTGAGCTGTGGTGACAACAAAGATTGATCTTTGATAACAAACTGCAAATGAATATCTGTTTTTCTCATGTCCATGACAACGAAAGGTATACTGATGTCACATCACGAATTCAACCGTTTTGCATTATCAGTTCTTATTTCTATTTTTTGTAGTAATAATACCAGTATATATGATTTCAAAGTGCACCAATAAAAAAAATAGCGTAAAGTATTCGTGGATAACTGATCTTAAAAACACTTGCTCTATTTCGAAAAATCGCGTGTGTTTTAAAGCCGTTTTTAATATACTATTTCAGTTTTTCACTAGATTTCTTGATAGAGTCGTTCACCCATTCCAAGTAGCAGCATTGAATGTTTCAATTGGTGGTGTTTACGCCTCAGAATGAGACTGTACCATATCCAAAGCCTTCACGTTATAAAACACATTTTTCAAGGTTAGTTAGTGTGTTATTATCGGGGAACCTCTGTCTAATTTGAGGTTAATGATATGTTTTTGTCAGCAGCTACCGCTGTGAAATTACACTCCTTACTCATTTGCTTCATAAAGTGTAAATATTGATCTATGGACTCGCCAAGTTGTTGTCGTCTGGTTGTAATAGTGTCTAGCTGATATTTTTCCAGAACCTGCAATGAACTTCTCGAAAAATCAAATTCAATCAGTTTAGTGTTGAATACAAGCTTGAGCAGGGTTGAGCTTTCAACCTTTTCGGATTTAATACCTTATTCGTGTAATATACTGGAAGGAAAATAAATAGGTTACATTGTAGGAATAAAACGTAACTTATTTCAGGCTTCAATCAACTTGCGACTTAACAGAGACAATAAACAATTAACAAAATCACGAAGTGAACTATATTACACTAATATTCATTCTTATGTATACCTGGTGGATTATCATTAACTCATTTTCTTATTAATTCTACAACAGTAAAGTCGGAAAAATATGTTTGGACCTAACCTTTGACTCCAATTGGTGCCACATATGCTCCATGGGATTAGAAATACAATAATGGAGTGGGAGCCGTAGCACTGTATGTCCCATTTCCTCCACCAATGCGTCACAAACATTAACTTTTTATACAAATGTCTTTGAAACTTGTGATATATATCTATATTTATATATATATATATATATATATATATATATACCACCTAACCTAACCAGTCAGCAAAGACTACCCTCTCATATATATATATATATATATATATATATATATATATATATATATAAACTAGTTAATAGTGGGGAATGCAGCAATATCAAAAAGAAAACTCATGTAAGTTTGTCCAAGCTTTCGGAATTGATTTATTCCATCATCAGGGAACTACAATTTTAAAAATATTACATATGAGAGATTATCGTTAAGTGAATTGATAATACTTACAACTTAGGTGAGAATGGATGACACGATGTTCAGTAAAAAATATTTTTTTTGTTTTTTGACATTATGGTAATAAATAATGAGAAATGTACAACAGAGAAATGAACTAATGTTCAATTACTACACTTATATGTTAAAAATTATACATAAAACATGTTAAAATCTCTTCAACCATGTGGTTGGAATCAAAACTGACAGGTTAGAAATTAAATTCACATTAGACAGTTGTATGTGACATTGACATTGACATAAGTCAAGTAATATTTATGTGATCCAGGGTGCCAACTGCGACAGTGGTACCAACTGGTGTGATTCACTATTTCTGTGATTAGGTTTTAAAGAATGTTGGACATGAAAAATATGATATTTCTATTGCTGTGAGGAAAATAAAGTTTAATAATGGATAAAATGTTCAGTTTATAATGTAATTGTGTTTGATCTAGTTGGATGTCTGTCTAATGACAGTAAATAAGCATAAATCTCACTCAAGTGATTGATATCAGTTTTTTTTGTTGATACAGTTATTGTCTTGAGCTATGAACGCCATTTCTAGGAAGACCCTCGCTTGCTAATACACTCACTGACCCATAGTCCATGTGATGATCGTGTGTGTTAACTAATAAATCAATTCCGAAAGCTTGGACAAACTTACAAGAGTTTTCTTTTTTATATTGCTGCATTCCCCACTATTAACTGGTTTATATCCTAACCAGTCAGCAAAGACTACCCTCTCATATATATATATATATATATATATATATATATATACACCCGCTTTTCATGAAGACACCCTATTAATAATGCGATTTTCTTGAAATTTTGGTGGTGATTGTATGTTAGAAAAATAAAGTATTTGGCATAGTGAACATTTTCATTTAAAATTAGCGTGCAGTGTTGGGGGGAGAGGGGTAAAAAATGTTTTTTTTTTTTTAAAGGATATTAGGACATATTTTAATTTTTCATTTAAAATAACCATTTGTCTTTTTTTAATAAGTTCTTTATTAGTAAGTGTGGTAACAAAATTACGAATTACATTATTTTAGATCCTTGTTCCCTCAACATTACTACCTTCTAAAACAATACACTTTTCAACAATTCGTCTTAAACGTACATTCACTTTTATTAAAGTTTGGGGATTAATTTCCTGACACGCTTGCCTAATTCTAATGCAAAGTTCCTCACTATTACGCGGCCGAGTAGCATACACTTCATTTTTCAAGTGCCCCCACAGAAAAAAGTCACAAGGGGTAATATCCGGCGATTTGGGGGGCCATGGTTCTAAAGGAAAATTTCTACCTATCCACTTCATAGAGTAAGTTGCATTTAAAAAGTTCCTAACTATCAGAGAATTATGTGCGGGGACACCATCTAATTGAGAGATTAAGTTTTGTCCCTCCGCAAAAGGCAATTCCATGAGAAAATCATAAAAATATTTTTGCAAAAAATGTAGAAAATTTTGTCCGTTCAGGTTATCCAGGAAAAAAGGGCCAACTATTCGTTCGTTGAATATGCCACACCACACGTAAACTTTTTCACTGTATTGGTTTTTACAATTAATTACCCAATTCGGATTTTAGGCTGCCCAAAACCTACAATTTTGACTAGAGTGTCATATCTTTGTCGTAAACGTTGCCTCGTCAGTAAACATCATGTTCATCAGCAAAAGTATGTCGTTAAGATAGTTACCTTGCAACCATAAGCAAAATTCAAACCGCCGTTCAAAATCATCATTTAACTTTTGGTTTGAATGCCCAACCACTTTGTTTTTCGTTAAATTCAGTATCCTCGCAACTGCCCTTATACTACCACTTGGGTTGTTTCGAAATTCTGCTAAGATACGTTCGTCGCCTAGATAGTGTCTTTGATTTGAATTGTATCTCCTTGGTCTTGTCTTGAAAACCGCTCCAGTCCTTACGAACAATCTGTTGATTTTGGCAACGGTATCGTGAGAAATTAGTGCTCATGATGCCTTTTATTGAATATTCCAGCAACCTGACGCGTAGATCTTTCATTATCACCGAATAAGCGGATAATTTCAACTTTATCTCCAATTTTAAGAACTACTCTTCGGTTTTGTGCCATCTTATTAACAGTTGAGTAACACTGCTTAACTTATTGACAATTCGTACGAATTACTAAATTTCAAACAAAAACTTTTGTTTCAAAGCACTCTTTGATTAATTTTCTTGAATACAACACAGGTCAGCATGCCAAGGGTAACAGAGCACGCGTATTTTAGCAAAATTTCGAAAAAACCTAAATCGTAGTATAAGGGCAGTTGCGAGGATACTGAAACGTATGGATGTGAAATGCAATAGGATTAGGGCATTTGAACTGAAAAGTTAGAAATAAACAACCTATTAGGAAAATTTTTTTTTTCTGCCAAAATCAGCTCTTGAGATATTGAAAATATGAATTAAGGGGTTTTTCTGATAAAAAAAGTTATCTAAAATAAGCCCTAATATCCTTTTCTCAAAAAAAACAACCTTTTTTACCCCCCTCAACACCGCACGCCAACGGTAAATAAAAATGTTCACCATGCCAAATACTTTATTTTTGTAACATACAATCACCACCAAAATTTCAAGAAAATCGCATTATTAATAGCTGAGATATTAGGGTATATTCATGAAAAGCGCGACACACTGTATAATAATTCTCCGATTTCGTATTATTTGGCAACTGTGATATTTTGCATTGTTTGAATTGTTCGAAATTATGAACAGGATGTTCATAAAATCAGATATGGAATCACCTGCGACTGAAAGATAAACTTTAGTCACTATCTTCCATCGTTCATGATAACCTCTTGTGGGGTATTCATGTTGAAAAGGGAAACATTCTCAAT
The DNA here is from genome assembly GCA_018342105.1 of Gonioctena quinquepunctata. Classification (NCBI taxonomy): domain Eukaryota; kingdom Metazoa; phylum Arthropoda; class Insecta; order Coleoptera; family Chrysomelidae; genus Gonioctena; species Gonioctena quinquepunctata. Next base: position 8,604 of record JAFIRS010002921.1, read on the forward strand.
CAGATCTAGTTCAATGTCCAGCGTGGCTTTAGCCGGGGAAGTAGTTGTCTTCTGTTGGATATTACAAAAAATAACTTCATTATTGTCGTGGATTTTTAAATTTTCAGAAAAATCCTTCTATTCCATTTTTAATTCAGAATGTTTTCCTTTGCATTGTTCATTACTATCACGCTATTCTAAGAAATATTTGGTATATAACAATTCTTGAACCATTTTTCAAAAAGTTCTGCCGTTTTATCTTCATGGTAGTCCACGCAATAGTCTTTAATATTCTTTGCAGAAAGCCACAAGGCATTTGGGACCCAACCGTTTTCTGACTCTGCATGTAAAATGGTTATCCTTTCCCCTTTATTTGACGGAGCTTTTGTTAGGTGAACCGGAAAAATCGGACCATCCTTTCGAAAGTGTTGCATGCGTATCAAGCCATGTCTCGTCGAGGTAAATCATTGGACTTTTTTCAAAACGATATTTTCTTATACTCATGACAGGCCTGACGAGAGGGCGGGGATGCCAAGACAAATTTCCGGGGCCCGGGCCACAAAGGGGGCCCGGAGCTCGGACCGCTAAGTTGTGCAAAGTATAACCATAAAGTATGTCTCACAACTGATAACGAAATTGAAGAAAAAGTCAGCAATCTACACAGAATATATTTTGAAGATCTTCTTAACACCCAATTAATAGATAAAATCAGGCATCTTAAAAATATTTATGCACGACCCGGCGTAAAGTAGCACTTTAGCGCCCGGATTTGCGGGCGTAAAGTAGGACTTCAGCGCCCGCGGACTACTTTATCGCCCGGCGGGCGATAGAATCGTTGAACAGGCGCTAAAGTGAATTTCAATCTCATATCGATAGAAATCTATATTCCGATGGATCATATAATCAAACCCAAAACATTATTAACAATAATATAACGAAAACAATGAACATAAATTAATTTAAAAAATGAATTATAACTTAATATTGACAATACAATTAGAACAGTTATTTATGGAAATATTTGCATTTGTTGTTTTCTGTTGCTGCAGATAGTTACTGATTTCAACTGATTCCTCATTACTAGAAGTCTGAAGAGAATGCATGTTATTAACTGGTGTTTCAGAGTAGTGAGCAATATTTTCAGATTGTCTGCAATGGCTAGTAGTAGGCTCATCATTTTCTACAATTATCTTAGCAATCTTCAGCTTATTTGCAACTGAATTTTCAATATAACCTTCCGCAACAGTCGTCGACTTCCACCCATGTCTTTTAATGTTGATTATATCCTCGCCTGCATCTGCTAACATAGTTGCTGAGGAACGTCTGAAGCAGTGACCAGTATATTCTTTCGCATTAGAAATACCTAGGTAAGTGGCTATTCTGAATGGTATTTGACCGAATGTATTTTTCCGATAACCTGTCTCGTACACTTGCATTTTATAATATAAATAAACCGCTATTTGATCATTATGATATCGCAAGGAAGAATATTTTCTGTAAATATCAAAATAACTTGGCGATTTCTGTTCTTTATCGAATAAAGTAAATACTCGATATATCTTCGTTTTGTATTCTCGTATAGTTATGAGTAAGAATGTCTCGAAATCTTGAATGTCGTCCACTGTGATATTGCCAATTCTTCGCGGCGACATGCTCCACAAATAGCAAAAATCAGTCTACACAATAAATTCTCAGATTAACATATGAACATTGAGAAAACATGAAATTAGAACTTACTTTCATCATAAGATACAAAAACGTCTGGTGCTTCCCAAAATAACTCGATTTCTTCTCTGCTTAGAATCTTCGATTTCTTTGGTTTATAACCATCAAATTTTCGATTCAAAAGCTATCAAACTTGCGTATCTACTGATATCTATATTGTCATGTACATTTTAAAGTAGCTTTCAGCATGGAATAATATGACCACATGGTAGAGGGCTTACAATATTTAGATTTTTTCCAGAAAATAGGCAAAGTACAGTCTCTGTGTATTTCTTATTTTTACATTTTTTCCCGTTGCACCACCTCACGAATTCTTCATACACCTTGTCGTATATTTTCTTGGATTTACGGCAATAAACTCAATTCTGCATCCTCAGCTGCTTTACATTATTTCTGGTGGATACAATTCACACTTTCTTCGTCGCTTGAATCCATTTCAAAATCAGTAATAAATTATCTTGATCACAAAATTGACAGCAAATATGGCTACTAGCCTATATAATCTTATTTCGAAAAATTGACTGAGTTGACATGGTAACATTCGTTCCATCACTTCTTGATTTATTCTGTTTCCGATATGATATGAATATACATCCTCACGGCAGCCTTGATGTATTTTTATCATGTTCTAGATATAAATAGGTATCTATCTACATGACATCAAATATACCGGTCGTGCATAAAATTTTGTATGTATTTCGGGCGTAATTTGCTTTTATGGACCTAGGCGTGTTAATAGCCCCCGCTATCGCTATTACTTACACGCTGCGGTCCATAAAAGTCTATTTTACGCCCTTGATACATATATAACTATTATACTGCAAATTTTGAGGATATGGAACTTACACCATTGAATTTGCTAAATAAAATATGCAAATTATTTTTGGACACTTTGTTTCCAAACATTGTTATTACATGGACTGTTCGGTTGCCTTTACCGTTGCAGAAGGAAAAGATCTTTCAGTCATTTATCTAGAATTAAAAATGTTTTGAGGTCTACAATGACTCTACAGCGGCTATCTGACCTAGCTATTTTATCAGTAGAGTCGGAATTACCCAGAAATTGTGATTTTTCCGAAATTATTGATAACTTTGCACACCGAAAAGCCCGTAAAGCTCCATTATGCTGAGAATTACTTTTAGGTTAAGGTTGATTATTTATTTTGAACATTTATATGTATGGTTGTTATCAGTTATAGGATAAGAGTTCTGTTTTCTCTTCTTTGTTTTACTTGTTTTTATTTTTAATATAATACATGTTTATTTTGATTTTCAAGCATTTTCATTTAATGATCAGATCATCAAGCCTTTAATTTTTTTTAAATCATGAATAATATGGGTGAGTAAAAGGTTTACCATGATTATTTTAAACGGTCAATATTTAAGCGGGCCCGAAACATATAGCTATCCCGGGGCCCGCACTAGCTCTCGGCGGCCCTGCTCATGACGCCATTGGAATCGGAGAGATTCAATAAGTACTTGCTTTTTTCAATTGTGCGGTATCTGAAGCCCATTTTAGAGAAAATTATCCAAAGGCTAGTGAGGCTACATCATATTTGCGTTTCGTACATGGTGTAGACTTTTCGTCTTACCAGTCCTTGTCGCCTTCGTCAAAACATTTAGTGGAACCGTCATCTATACGCTTCCTTCTTGATTTGATGGGATTTGACGAAATTCTTTTCACTGAAGTCAGAGGAAGTTCAGTCAAATCACATATTTCAGTAGCGTTGAGTCTTCTGTTAAGTTATGAACTATATATAGTTTTTACAATTTCCTTAGCATCGACAGATAAATGCTTTTTTCCATTTTCGTGACTGAAATGTGACATATTTCAACTCAAATTAGTGAGAGAAATTGTACTTTTATTCAATAGTGATTAAAAATATTTTTTTTCGGCAACCGTCCGGGATGTACCCACTTCCCGGACGCTTTTTCTTTGAGAAAGTGGCATTTTCCGGCCTAGTCCGGGAAGTACGTACTTTCCGGACTAGGCCGGGAAGAATCACGTCGTTGTTGTCATTGTAAATAAGAAAATTTTGGTAGGTATGGTTTTGATAAATGCAGTTGATCATTACCATAGCAACGAAATGACGGCTGACAGTTCATATGAAATTAGTTGTCAAAAGTTTGCATGTTTTTTGATCGCAATTCGCAATAAAATATGGAAAGCAGCAGCGATAGTGACTTTGAAAATGTGCCTTGGGAAATTTCCAATACAACAGCTGCTGCTACAGCACAATTATTGCCTGAAAAATCAAAATCCAGGTACGAAAACGTTTATGATTCGTTCACGAAATGGATGGATATGAAGCAATGCAAAACTATTACAGAGGATGTAATTTTGGCTTATTTGGCGCAAAAATTTTAAACTGTCAAATCCTCTACTCTGTGGAGCATGTACTCTATGTTAAAAAGTACCATTTTATTGAAGAAAAATGTAAACATAGCCACTTTCCCAAAGGTTATCGTATTTCTTGAAAGGAAGAATATTGGTTACAAAGCCAAGAAATCAGAAGTCTTCAGCAGTGAGCAGATCAACAAATTCATTAGGGAAGCAGATAATGAAACATATCTAATGCTGAAGGTAATTTTAACAAAATATTACGATTGTAGGATATAAAAGTATCAACTTAATTTTCAGGTAGCAACAATTATTGGGTTAGCCGGTGCGTGTAGACGAGAAGAACTAACAAAAATGTCAATTGATCTAATAAACGACAAGGAAGACATGTTGCTTGTGAAAATACCGGATTCCAAAACACATATTGTAATTGGGCAATAAAACCTGCTGTTGTATAGGCAACATTTATTTTTACGGCCATCCCATACTCCACATAACAGATTATTCGTGAATTACAAAAAAGGAAAATGTTCGATTCAGCCTGTTGGTATCCACAGTTTTGGGAGTCTTGGAATAAAAATCGCAGAATTTTTACATTTACCCAATCCTAAAAATTACACAGGCCATAGCATTCGTCGAACTTCGGCGACGTTATTTGCTGATAATGGTGGAAACACAAATTTGAAGAGACACGGTGGCTGGAAGTCTACCAATGTGGCTGAAGGATATATAGATAATTCACTTACAAACAAAATTAAAATTACCAAGACCATTCAAAAATCAACAAAAGGAATTTAAATATACCAAGCATTTCAAACAAATTGAATCCCATCAATATTAGCAATTGCTCGAATTTTAATATAAATATTTATATAAATAAGAATTAGAATGTTTCTGTTAAAATGTATTTTCTGTTCTGTTCTGTTTGATTCAAATAAGAATTAAAATGTATAATGAAGAAATAAAGAAATACGTCGTCTCATTGATTTGTTATTCTTCTATACGGTTGCCGAAAAAATATTGTACGCAACACGCCCGTAAATAGTTTTTTTGGACTCGCAGACTTCCAGGACTCGCCTACGGCTCGTCCTAGAATTTTGTCTATTCGTCCAAAAAAACCTATTTTCCGGACTTGTTACGTAAATTACTATTTCATAATAAACAACCATCATACACATTGCTCATAGCACAGCAACGGTGTCGAATTATTCGTACCGAGTAGGCTGGTTTCCAAATTGAATGCAACACAAGCAACGGTAACGCAAATTTTTATTCTTAGTAGGCTGGTTGCAATTTTGTTTCGACGAGTCAATGACACAATAGTTATTTATACAAGAATTGCGATAGTATATTGTTTTACGAGTGACGAAAGTGACATTTTTTAAACGAGAGAACAGTTTACCAGCCGAGGCTGGTATTGTTCACGAGCTTCAAAAAAATGTTTTCGATGAGTGAAACACTATACTTTTTCTACAACCCTCTTCATATCATAATAATATGCTAAAAAAGAACGAAGAAAAAATATTTTATTTTAAATTAAAAATAACAGAATTTCTTTAAACATTACTTATGATTTAAATATTGGTTCATTATTACATTCGAGCAATTATTCAAAATTATAGGAGTATTACAATCAATATTTTTATGTATTGAGGTAGACGATGCCACATATGTTATGTTGTTAAATGATGTCACTCCAGATGAAGATGTGCCGTAATCGGATAGCGTTGTATTTTGTATGGATTGTACAATTTTGGTTGGTAATTGATTTTTGCTGCTAATTAATTGATCAACATATCCCTCCGCAACGTTACTAGATTTCCAGCCTCCATGCTTTTTTAATTGAAGTAAATCACCTCCTGCGTCCACTAATAGCGTTGCGGAAGTTCTATGCAAACAATGCCCAGTATATTTCTGGGGATCAGGCAAGTTTAAATATTGAGCTATTTGCATAGGAAATTTACTGAATTCATTTATTCCCACAACCTATCTAGTACACTTTCCGTTCTGGGTTAATAAAGAATCTTGAATTTATTTTGTCCATATCTAGTGGACGGAAATTCATATACATTTTAGAAATCTCGTAGAAGAACCCAGAAATGTGGAAGGAACTCGGTACTTTTGTTTTTGTATTACGTATTGTAACTATTGTAACTAACTGCTGGTATCTTCTACATCATTTACTATCAAATCTTTCAATTCATGGCAACGACAAGCCCCCGAAATTCCAAAATCTCAGACAACCTACAAACGTTAATATTAATATCATCAAGAATTTGTCGAAATAATAAACTAATTAATTTACCTCAGTCATTAAGTATTTGGAGTCGGGTGCATTCTTTAAGAAAGTGTGTATCTCATCGGAAGAAAAAACTTTAGACTTTTGACTTTTAAAACCATCAGATTTTAGTTTAAAAAAAGAACGTAACTTGGGATATTGACTGATATCGATATTATTTTTAATCAATAAAGTGGTTCTCAACATTGAATACATAGACCATAGCGTCGATGACCTAAATTTTTTTTGACAATTATCCAAAATACGCAAGCAGCCCGCAGTTTCCGAAAATGAATTTACGTGATTATCAACTCTCCAATCCATGAATTTTGCACATATTTCTTCATATCTCTTTTTAGATTATACTGGTAATAAATCCAAAGAGGTTTCCTCAGCTTGATTTGCTATTTCTGGTGGTGTATTTGGAAAATCTAAATCACTTTCCGAATCAGAAATCATGAAAACTTACAATTCTTTCAGTGCAAACTGACAAGTCTAAACAATAGGCCTTTTCATTTAGATGATATTTTAAGGCGCATGCGCTCGTTTTGAGACCCAAAGTCTGATTGGCTATTGGGAAAGTGAATATCCATTGGTTAGTTTTGAAATAACAATTTGAGATTAGCTTAGTTCAAAATTAGCGGTATTTTCACATTATGTCAACAGTAAACTTCATGACAAATGCACCTGCATACATTGCCGTTCGTAACTTTCTTTGTAGGTTAAGTACTTATTACCTATTTTATACCGCCAAAAACCTCTCATTGGTAGATAAAATAATGTACACGAATATTTTCTAATGGTGAGTTTTCTTCTCCATGTAAATTCAAGTCAACTATCCATAGGAAAACTCAGAAATATTTTATTTCCTTTAAAAAATCGCCGTCAATGCCGTTGGGTCTGACAGGCAAAGTTAGTCATTTGTCATCTAAATGAAAAAGCCTATTAACAAGGAACGTCAAACTAATGAAACTAGCCAACTAGATATTGTTATTAAATCTCACAGTGTTTTTACGATTATATTTTGCTTTTTAATTAAACAAAAGTAAAAAAATGCATTCTAGTTATAGAAATGATTCCTGTCTTTATTTATTAATAATTTAAAGTCATCAAAACATTATATACGAGGGCGGGAAATGGTTGAAAATATAAATTTAACTTTCGTCACTAGAAACGAATGTTAACGTTATGATAATTTCTCTCCCTAGCAGACATTATTTCCATAAAGCAAAAAGCACTGCTGAGATTGATATTTAATTTGGATTATAGAACTTCCTGTAGAGAGACATTCCAACAAAACAAAATATTGACAAAATCAACAAACTTGTAGATTTTGAATACATCCATAGATATACATGAAAATAAAGGTATCCTACAAATGAGAGCAGAAATGTATAATTATAATATAAGGAGTAAAAATATGATCCCAACATGAAAACATCATAACGCAAAATATGAAGCTTAAGAAGGTATTTTTTCCTATCGTGAGTACTGAGCTGCACAAATACGATGAATCGACTTGACGAATGCCCAAAAAGTTTGAAAAATGCATCACTGAATGTTCCTCAAAAACTGATAATTTAGTTGCACAATTTGCTCAAATACAACTCATTTCTACAGAAAAAAACGTAGGCAACCCTCTCTAATCCTTAGTTTCCTGGTAAAATATTGTTTTATAGAATATGAACACGATTTAGGCGAACCACTACCAAAAAGTTAGCAACACGCAATACAAGCCGTCCTCAATTTAAATAACAGCGTGCATGGAGATTTGAAAAATTATTTTGCTCAATCTGTATACACAGAACAATTTATCGAGCGATCTGAGCAATTTTACGTTAGATCTCCAAAATTGTCCAGATAAAACGGTTCGTTAGGGGAGTGTATAAGTGATGCGATAGTTTTTGTCGTTTAACATAAACACGACGATTTATCTGCAGATAAATCCGTCAAAATATCTGCCGATAATTTGCAAACCACTATAGACATCCTCGTTTTGGTTTTTACGCGCAGGCTTTTGATGCATTAGAAATAAAAACGCCATCGGTTTTTTTTCACGTCAAAAAACTAAAACTCCTTCAATGATTCAATCGAATGTGGTTAGTGATGGCTCTTGTCAAGACAAGACAGGTTTCTTGTTTTGTTTTGGTGAACATTTTCTCTTGGTTGAGACGGGACAAAACAAGAGGAGGCATTTTCTTAACTTGTCTCTACAAGAGGCGTGCTTTAAGAATTTAGTCATCATCAAGTCAATACATTTTTTGCTTTCAGTTGTCCAAGGTGAACAAAAAAAGATATATTTTGAAAAAATCTTTGACATTTGGAAGCCCACACTGTTGGAAAAAAGTTGTTGAAATAACAAAAAATAAGAAACCCAGGAGGTCCACTAGTGTTCTTGGTTAAATTGGCAAATCTTGATATTGACAATGTTCATATATCACATACATTTTTGCAGTATAAACAAATTCAGCAATGTTAATACCTTAATTAGAGTATTGACGATTTTACAAGTTGCTATTTTTATTCATTTTTTTTTTGTTAAACCGACTCAGGAATGTTTTTCATTGAAGTAATTCATTTACTTTTTTCAATGAATCAACATTATATTGTAGTAAGATGAACATTGTAATATTCTCGATTCGGTACTGACAAGTAAATTGTAAACCTTATACTTTTGGAATGTCATTCTCTTAAATCACATTGTACATGCGGTTGAAATAAGATGTTATTGAATCTTTTCTTCTAGTGTTTCATACTACAAAAAATTATATTGTTTCTTATTTCTTGTCAGAACATTATTCTAATTTTTTTAATATGGCCACCAATTTGTTTGAATATGCTGATAAAAATTGCCCTTTTTATTTTTAATTTTTTTTTATTTATGTAATATTTGTTAATAATATATTTTTTTAGGTGGGTGGTTCAATAAATGAAAAATATATATGACATTAGAATATTTTAATGCATCCAAGCTAAAAAAAATACTTTATGTATTATATAATAAAAATACAGGCTATTATTATAATATCATAGCTTCTCAATACAACAGTTGAATGCGGAAAAAGTTGCAGAACTTGCTGAATTGAATGGCAAAAAAAATTCACAATAACTTTTTTGGTTTATAGAGATATATTAGGAAAAAATAATTTTTAGTTTTTTTTTTTTCAGCCAATTATTGTAGATTGGAGAAACGGAAAGAACTTCATGCCACCTTCAAAGATCTATAGAATAACGTATTCAAATTTCAGATTTATATAACTTTTTTTTTTTTGGAGCCATCATTGACTTTATTTTTATAAATATGGACCTTTTATCATAACAATGTTCAGTAGCTCTTTCAATCCTGCACATACCAATGTAATGCATTTTTTGACGTTTCTGTTCATACATCATCTTGGTTGAACCAATGGAGTTTTGTCTTTTTTCCAGAATATGGTAAATTACTAGATTGAAAAGGTATTTTTTTATGAAAAATTAAGGTTGGGTAATGACATATTCTATTGGTACAGTCAAGATGGTGTCAAGTGAAGAGAATCGCTGAGAAGATCCCGAATTTTTATACATGCAATGCAGAAATGAAGTCTTTTACAAATTTCAAAAATAAGTAATGGGTCGTATTTGAAAACTTAAGTTGATGATGATCCCAAGAAGACGAAATTTGTCCATTTCCAACTCTCAAACATTCCCAAAAGCACCTGCTGAAACAAAATCACCTGGCGTAACATCACATAGCGCACAGAAGACTGAGACTGACCGATTCGCTGGGCTCTGGGCTGGGGTGAGATGTCTAAAATGCATGGTGTTCTCACTTATACCTGTAAAATATTGGGACAAACTGGGGGACACCAGCCCACTTGATAAAGGGTGTTATCTAGAGTTTCAGATGGTGCCGACGTCGATTCTTGTCATAATTCAGTAAACTGCAATTGCAGACCATACAGGGTGTTTTTGTGATTTGTGTCTCTGATCCGTTCTGTGATTGTGCTTTTGTCGCCTTAAAGGTTATGTCAATTTGTTGTGAAATATTTCGAGGTTGTCGATCGATGTAACATGTTTTAGAACAAACTATTCCATGTACTTATGTCAGTGTTATATAGAAGTGTTCCGAAATAATTCTAATTATGAACAATTGTAGTGCGTACCAATTTTGTATGGATAATTTTCTATAGATACGGCTCCACCGAGTTGGTACTTATGTATTTCTGTCCCATGAACACAAATTCAAAGTCGGTGCTTGTTCAAAATATATGTGGATAGTGGAAGAGGCCTAACAAATTTCATAAATTATAATTAAGATATGTCTTGAACGTTTCTTATTGCTAAAAAAGGTGGAAAACGCGCTTTTTTTGATCTCTGAATCTCCGAAAGTATTTCAGAACGACGAGTTTTGACTTCGAATTCGTGTTCATGGGGCAAAATACGTAGGGAACACCAAGCGGCAAAACTCAACTCGACGGAGCCGTATCAACAATTAATTTGGACAATCTCGTTTTGCTTAAGGAGTTGAATTTTACATTATTTTCTCTGTTCGAGATATTCAGATGTGTCTCAGGAAAGAACTTACATGTTTTGTATAATTTTGAGCAAATGAGATGAATGAATACATGAATGTCTACTCCACAAAAACTTTTTTAAATACTTATTTTTCAAAATAAATTTAGACAGATTGATGACTAAAAGGAATACCAAAATTTCCCGTAAGATTAGGTGAAGTGTTGGATAATCCTCCTCTGTTCAATTTACAGTATTATCAGGCAAAAAATTTACTTTTTTTTGTTGTCTTGTGTGGCACTTGTTATTCTATTTTGAGGGTAGCCAATTCTTTCCACTTCATTCTGGAAACAGCAAATGATCAGAAAAACTTGATTTACATTTTTGACATAGAATTCATCATTGAGTAACAAATCCAATCTCATGGTTTTTATGCTTTTTGCAATGAATTAAAAATAGAATGTAGAATGAGGAAACGCTTCGGTTATTTTCGTATTTGCATGATCAATAAAATAATTATGTTTTTCGGTAGTATTAAATATATTGTGAGACTTATATATATATTGTCATAATCAGTCAGAAAATGTATTCCGAGATTCCTTTGATTGGAACATTTACATGTTATATATATTCTTATGGTGATCACTGCATTCAATTTGTTATCTCATTAACAATTAGTATGTGTATTCCATTGTTTATCATTATTGTCCACATTTATTTTGGAGAATAAGTTGATTGTTAATTATGAATATACAATACACTGGAGAATCCTTTCAATAAGTGATGATATCGGAATAGATAAATAGTAATTTGAACAAGGAAAATATTTTAAGAAATTCGACATACATGATGGGTCCACAATTACAAAAGACGTTTGCTCATGATACAAATCTCATGATGGAGCGGATAATGTTTTATGAAGTGCTGTAAATTACATACAATTACTTAATTTAGCTTTCAAACCAATAAAAGTACGGGAGATGCTTTTTGAAAAATATATGTTCTAGTCTGAAGCTTTTGGTTGTTACGTAAGCTTCATATCTACAGCCTCAGAGACGAAACTTCAATTGGTTCGAGTCCTATCTGAGTGAAAGAACCTCTCAGCTTTTGGGCAAATTGAGAGGTAATCACTATTTTGGCAGACAACACGACTATCTTATCGCAAGAACTCAAATTACCTTCATAATAAAATGACTCGTATCTTCTCTGAACTACCTTTGCCCATTGTAATATTTTTTTTCAACTCGTGATTGTAATGTATCCGGTTACTAACAAGTCAAATATTTGTATTATTACTTTTATATTAATTTCTTATATCATATATATTTCTTACAAACATTTTCCCATGAGATGACAATATTCTGAATAAAAGTATCGGAAAATTCTAAATATAGTGGATATTTTTTTCCAAAGAACCATGGGACCCTCTGTGACTGTTCGGAATCCACTAACCAAAATCAAGATATATTCATAGAATGAAAAGACCACGCTTACTTGTGAAATTCATATGTTTATTAAAAAGTGATAATTATCCTAAGCCTTATCGATCTTGGAGAGGGCCTTGTTCTTCCGACCAACTGCTTGGTTTAGATCGCCCTACTCCGATTATCCCATGCTTACTGAAAAATAAAAGAGAAGCTGATTCAGATTATTGTGTTCTCTCCTCACCTTTATTAGTAGGGCTCACCTTTTCCGGAGGAGTCATTCTAAGATAGCTGGAAGCAGCCTAGACCTAGACTGTCGCAGACCAGGATTCTTCGATTTCTCAATTTCATCAACAAATTTTATGATATCTACAATTAACTCTCTGATTTTGTTCAGGTCAGAAGGTTGTTAGAGAGGCAATAGTCCGGCAGAGATTGGCAGTGAATTGCCTGGTAATATTTGTATCGGAAAGTTTAATGGAACAATGTCATCGGCAGAGATTCACGGCTTGACTTGATATTGACCTGACTTGACTTGAAATCAAGTCAAGTTCAAGTCAAGTAGTAGTTTTCAATATCAAGTCAAGTCAAGTATCTATTTATCAAGTACTTGAAAAATCAAGTACTTCTATCAAGCTACTTGATTTTTAGCAGTTTTATAAATGATGAAAATAATGAGAATGAACGTTGCGAAAAACACTTTCATTTATGAAACTCATTGTATAAAAGAACCAAAAATATAAACTATTTCAAAATGGAAACACAAATTAAATCGCTATAAAACATAACAAAATACAAAATATTTAAAAGAAGTGTTTCTTAATATTGAGAAATCTCCAAGCACTGTTTGATTTCATCATTTTCCATCCAGGATTTACGGCACATGAGGCATCTTATGGATTTGTCGCCTAATCTATTGCGGGTTTTTTTAACAGTCAGAGGAGCTCTGGAGAACTGTCTTTCAACAGGAGCTGAAGATGCTGGCGTTGATAAAAATTTGTTGGCCATTTTGGCCAAGTTTGGAAAAATGTTTTTGTGCCTCTTCCACCATTCTAATATATCTTCAGAATTGTTAGCACGTGGTTCAGACAGGAATTTGTCTATTTCATAATATTTCATAACGCTTCATAATTTGCTCGATTCACAGGAGATTTTTCGAATAAACCTAGGAGATCGATGTCAAACTCACTGTATGTATCCTTTGAAGATGAAGATGATGCTGTTGTGCTCTGTAGACCTGGCTGAAAATATGTTGTTTTAAAAATTTCTTCAAAGTGTTTGACTGCTTCCTTTTCCTTGTATTGGAGAATGTTTCCACTTCATGCCGGGGATCTTGGTTGGTTCTTTGGTAATGTTTGATGATTTTATCTTTAGCCGCTTGAATACTGCAAATGAATTTTTCATCAGTCTCATTTCTACTTGGATTATTATCGAGTTCAATAGCCCATTGCTCTAGCTTGTCCAGGAGCATATTTATACCAATTATCACCATCGGAAGTGTGCAATATGCTTCACCCTCTAATGTTTTGGAAATTGTCTTGAAACTGTTCAGATATTTACAAACTCGATCTGTAGGCTTCAAAGTTTTCATATTTTCTGTGTTATCACAAAGAATGTTTATGGACTTTTTCATATTGAGGCCCCATCTCAGCATATCCAAAGTTGAATTCCATCTTGTTATGACATCTAATTTTGGCATAGCCATTGTTAAATTCAGAGTAGTGCAAACATTTCCGAAATCGTTGCGCAGATTTTCAGAATTTTTTAACTTCTTTCCAAGACAATGTTTTTTTTTAATTGGAGATAGCGAATTTAGATCTCCAGTTATTTCATCACTGTCCGATAGGGTAGCATCTCTCTCTGTCTCTTGAAACTCAGAATTCGAATGAAGTATTTTTATAAAATCTCTTGCCCCCAAATTTAAAATATGCGCAAAACATACGAAGTGACTATTTTTAGGGTAAATGTCGGAAATAAAGCCTGTAAGCTCATTCATAAATGTGGAATTGCTGTTTGTATTATCGGTTGTAATTCCTTGCACAGAATTTGTTAAATCGTAGAATTCCAATGTATCAGCAAAAAGCTTTGCTATCCATCTGCCAGTATGTTGTCCATGCGCCGAAACAAAATCCAAAAGGATGGCATGCAGTTTCCAATTATTATCAATGAAATGAGCAGTAATTCCATAGTATTCTTTCATACTAAAAAAAGACCAACCATCTATTGTGAATGAGATTTTTTATTTATATTTCTTTAGTAAGCTTTTGAGAGTATTTTGTGCTGACCCGAACATTTCCATTGCCAAAGAATTCATTTTATTCCTACCAGGCAAAATTGCGTTAGGATTTAAGTACTTATAAACTTGTAAACTTATTTCGTCCTCGAAAAAATTGAATGGTAGGTACTTTTCCACCATTTACTCCACAAGTAGCTTTCGAAATTTATCTTGCTGCAAATCCTGAAAATGTAGGAAAAATCAAATTAATATATAAATATATTAATGTATTTACGAATTATAATTTTTAAGAAGTAGTAATAAGTAGTTTTTGTTTTAAGAAGGTAATATTCTTTATCTACGACCACATCACCCGAAAATAACAAAATTCGCACTCTTTAGTTGTTTATAAACTACTAAATTTCACACGTGCGCAGAAATATTTCCACACATGTGGGGAAAAAACCATGTTCGCACATGTGTGGTAAGTAATGTTGACATCATAATATTTTCCATACATGTGTGGTAAATATTTTCCACACACGTGCAGAAAATAAAGAGTAATAATTACAAAATTTAATACAAATCTCGAAGAGAATTTATTGTGTTCGTAGGAAAAATAGTGTACACAACTAGTAAGAAAGTGACTTTCTTACACTCGTGAGAATTTCTCACACGGCTATCGCCACGTTCAACAACATTCTCACTCCTGTGGAATGTATCACCTTCCACACTCGTTGTGTAATATACTATTCTGTGAAACCTTATTTCAGCGATAACCTAGCTAAAGGCTGATTATTGAGGGATTTGCATTGTTTGGTTGCAAATTCCGCTACACAGTGGGTGGCAAATAAGCAGCAGCGCAATATTTTCCATACCTGCTTTTGAAGATAATAGATAATAGAAAATAACTTACCCTTTCATTCGTAGTACAGCCACTACCACTTAGTCAACTTAAAATCGTACTTTCCTTATTGGTATTGGTGCTTGCAGAGGAACTTGCACGGGAAGTCGAATGTTCTAATTTCCCAAAAGTGTGTTCATAGATTTTAGTATTGCAAATGCCTTTTTAATGCAGATGTTCCACAATTTTTCATTTTTAGTACGGTGGGTTTCGTTGTGCAAAGCGTGCATTTCCCTTGCTTATCAGTCTTTTTCGTACTCTTCGGATCTTGTTCAACGGTGAAATAATCCGTGACTTTTTTCTTCCCATTAGTCTTAGTTTTTTTGTGTGCCGGCTCTTGCACAAGTTCACGATCTTCAGATTGAGAAGTATTTTCCTCTAACACATATTCTGACTCGCTGGTCTCTAATTCCATTATTTCCGATGAATTACTCATTTTTTCCCTGCAGGGCACAGGTTTGAACACTTATGTAATTTTGTGGTGTAACAAGTCACACACTTGGACAAAACTACCATTCACCTAGGGCGTGTATGTATGCATAATAAGCAAGACTGCGCGATTGATTCAGTCAGCTCGGAGCTCGGGGAACCCCCGTATTTTGTCTAAGCGCGAGCGAGCTTGCAGAAATATACGCCGTGCGACACGTGCGTATCAAGATCAAGTAATATCAAGTAGCTTGATTCCAAGTCAAGTAATAAATATCTCAAATCAAGTCAAGTATGTAAATTGTCACGAGCTTGATTTTCAAGTCAACTCAAGTAGTTTGTTAAAATATCAAGCTACTTGACATGATGACTCTCTGGTCATCGGGGACATTTTCCAATCCTCTCAATTTTCAAGTTAATTCATAATCTAGAGACATCAGTCTCTCCTACCTATTCTCCTTCCTTCGTGGAAGTTTCCATGACCCCAAAAAGACCATTTGAAAAGAAATCATTCTGGAAAAATCGCCAGGTATACTTCAAGAAAAATCTGATTTTTGACAGACAGATGTAGTAAATTTCAAGGATTTCGTCTCATTTTCGTGCCAACTGTTCTGAGCTGCATCTTGTTTGAAGAATTATAATCTTTGTAAACGATCAATTCATAATTTTTTGCATAAAAATATGCAATAATGTAATGTTGACAGAAAAATGAAATTTCATAGGTTTGAAGTTTGACATTTAGCGTGACACAAACATTCCTTAACCGCGCCATCTACTAATGAAGTTCTAAGCAGAATCTAAACCATTCGTTTGTTGTCCCCCAAAAATTCTAAACAAAATCGAATCAGTGAAAACACCAGAGTTTTTAGGCATCTTAGGCTGGGGTAGCGAACTTTTAGCGCAAATTCGACACGAGAATTTCCGAAGACGATCAATTTGCTTTTCACAACGAAATAGGATGAATTCGACAAAATTATTGGACAAGTACTGAAATATGTTTCACCAACAATTTTGGTAATCCAGCACTTTGCATTTTGACATATATTAGTTGTTTAACAAACAAAATTTGCCGATTTCACTCACTGTTCATAACTTTGCATATTTGAATTGACTAATAAATTCACATCAATATTCTGAATCTGCAAGAGCATTTGCTATTCTGTTTTTGATCACAAAAATATTTGAAAAATAAAGTTACATCGGCAATTTTATATTTGAAGATTTCGATAACAATGAGGTAGACACAAATTGAGTGAAAATTGACTGGATGAATTTAACTACAGCCGGAGTAATTTGAATAGTGGATTCCTGATTAATTGTTGTTGATGATTCTAGCAACATTTTTTCAACAAAACTAGTTATAGTTGAAATTAACAACTCTTTTCTAACTGTGCATCTACCTTTCAAATTCCCGATGAAAAATGGAACGATTCGGAATCCACTCAACCCAAAGCGTGATCTAGCACTTTAATACGTATTAATGAAGATGTTATGTTAATGTGTAATAAGGCTTTCGGAAAAATCCAAAGGCCAAACAAGCCACTAATCCACAGACACACAGCTTACAGGGAGAGGCGGATAGAGTACATGCACCACGCGCCAAACAGCTTGCAGGCGGTGTTATAAATAAATCGTATTAAGGTTGAAATTAGGAATCAATTGAGCCTGAACTAGTTACTGGGGAGGGGTGTTGTCTGGTTGGGGCGCTGCAGCCGCGGATGCGAATGGATGATTGATGTGGTGGAGACAGGTCAGAGGCGTAGGATAATGCAAGAGGAAACAAAACGAAATGTTGATTTCATAAATGAAGTCGAAGACACCAATTCCAGAATTACCAGAACTAATTCACATAAGATGGTCGAAGCCTACATATATATAAATATATATATATATATATATATATATATATATATAGTTTTGAAGAAGGGTAGTCTCGTGACTGGACTAGTTGAAAATAACTATGAATTTGAAATAAACTTTGTAGAAAGGATATTCCTTGAGGTTGCAGTCAAAATAATGGCCTATGAGAAAAAGAAAAACTCTTTCTTATTTAGTCAAGCTTTCGAAAATGTTTATTTTCATTATCAAGACATAGTGAGGTTAAGTGAAGACCGAATAATCACATTTCAGGATTGAGGAACTTTTCAAAATCATATCACTATGACCCACTACTAGTAATATATATAAAAATTAAACAATGGCACTCGCACATATTGTTTTAGATACTTAATTTAAACACTTTAAAATTTGGATGACTTTTTCAGTCATGCTTCAACCATGTGGTAATTACTGTGCCTGTTCAAATTTTAAAGTGTTTAAATTAAGTATCTAAAACAATATGTGCGAGTGCCATTGTTTAATTTTTATATATATTACTAGTAGTGGGTCATAGTGATATGATTTTGAAAAGTTCCTCAATCACGAAATGGATTAGTTCGCTGTCTCATTTAACCTCACCTACTTTCTTGATAATGAAAATAAACATTTTCAAGCTTCTAAATAAGAAAGAGTTTTCTTTCTCATAGGCCATTATTGACTGCAACCTCAAGGAATATCCTTTCTAAAAGTTTATTTCAAATTCATAGATATATATATATATATATACATATATATATATATATATATATATATATATATATATATATATATATATATATATTGTTATGTTATGTTATGCCAGTTATGAGTTTAAAAAGTAAAAAACCCACAAAAAGAATAATTAATAAATAGTTATTAGTTTCAAGAGATTGTTTTTACATAATTTTGGAAGTTCTATTTATTTGTAAGCCTATGTATAATATGGATAGATAAAAATGTCAAAATACTATGACACAATCAATTTCATACACTGTCATAATGATTATAACCCATAATTGGTAAAAAGACAACAAAAAGTCTAGATTTACAAAATTTTCATGAATAAAAAGTGATCAACACATTTATAAATTTGAAACATACAGTATATGAAATTATACCTAACTAAAAGTAGCCAATGGTAGAACAGCAAACTTCTTGATGAGAATAGCCAATCAGGGAATAGATGGTCATATGGAAAATTGGAAATTGTGAGAGAATAACAACGGGGTGATGTCATAAGCAATTATTATTGAAATTTGTAAATAGTAATAAGAATGGAGAAAGAGTTGTATATATAAATTATATAAGATGAACCCAAACAGTGAAATGTGACAATTTGGTGCGCGAATTCAAAAATTCAAATGAAAAAAGAGGAAGGAAAATTCGTATCTAGGTGACAGAAAACAAAGCCTAAAGGAGATCGAAAAAAATTTAAAAAGGAATGCCACGCATCATTTTTGGAGAAGAAAAACGAAATAATTCCAACATTTGAAGAACAAAACCAATATTACCTTAATTATACAACATATCCAAGTATCCAAAACTGATTTCTGCAACTGTATGGTTCCTGATTTATGGTATTGGAGTTCCTGATAGAGCTTGGAGTGAGAAGGGATCCAGTTTCAGGGCATATCTTGAACACCGACATTTCCAGCCAGGTATAAAAACTTTTAATAGTGCACATCCGGTCCTGAACAATTTCACAAATAACGTATTTCACATCTGAAGAACTTTATTTCACTTTATTCTGGACTATAACAGAAAACTTCACTCTCAAGGAAAAAGTGAGGTTCTGTCTATCTATCCATGATTTCATTTTTATGATTATCCGTGAATATTTGTAGATTCACATTAGTATAAGTTATTTCTCGTAGGCCAGGTAAAATTGAGTCTTCCTGAATAAAGGAAATTATTGCTTTTTGATACTTTGTTGTTTGTTTTCTTACAATGATCAACAATCATTCCTACGACCATTGAATAAATTGAGTTTTGACATATCAAGTAGTGGCTAAATTGCCTTCAACCGGCTATCTGAGATAAGAGGTGTACCAACTGTGCTAGCTGTGGTAAGAAAAATGATAACAATTGGCAGCAACGTGACGAGAGAACAGTGACGTAGCTAGCAATTATTATTACATCATTGCAATATTATACAGGGCAAAAATATCTATCTATATCATAACAATTCGGCTCACAAAGAAGAGCGAAAACTATTAGCTATTTTCATTTTATAACAACAACTATTATTATTCAATTTATCAATACATTACAATATATATATATATATATATATATATATATATATATATATATATATATATATATATATATATATATATATATATATTTGAAATAGTTTTCTTAAATCCTTCCTGTATATTTTTTTTCCGTAGTTTCTTGGGTTATTGGATTCCACAATTATTGATACATTTATATTGTTAAAGACGTTTTGTCCCGGGCCTGGGACTTCTTCAGTTTTATTTCATGTTAGGTATATAATTCTGAGTGACATGTAGCGGTCAATTTATATTAAAAAAATTTAATATAATGTATCAATAATTGTGGAATCCAATAACCCAAGAAACTACGGGAATATATATATATATATATATATAAAACTCGAGGATATTGGGGTTTGCAGCAAAGGAAAAAGAAAACTCTTTTCAGATTATTCCAAGCTTTCGGGAGTAGGGGAGGGGGGGGCATAACGGGGACGTTAAGGGAAATAAACAATAAGAAAATAAACATCAAATATTTTTTAATGAACACTAATGACAACTCTTTGGTAACTTATTAATCCATCATTTGGCACCGAATTTGGTGAAGTAAGAAATCAAATAATATTTTTAATTCTAATTTCACAAAACCTTCATGAAAACTCCATCGTGCCCCGGGGTAGGGGCAGTATGGCGTACCCAGTGCGGGGCAGTACGGGGTACACTATTTTATTTGTCTCAGAATGAGCAGATGTGGATTTCTTCTAAATCTGCGTCATCAACTCCTGCACAGGATGTATGGGCCCACTGTCCACATAGCTGGCAGGCCACCCAACGCTCCGAAGACTTCAAATAAGTGTGGTTCGAGTCAACTCAATAGATGCATAAGACATCATTCTCAACATTTTCTCCATCAGGGCGAGCTTTTTGAGTCTTCTGTTTTTTTGAGTTTTTTTTTCAACCGGGGATCATTCGGATTTCAACACTTCTTCGTCCGTTCAAAAATGTTCGCGTTCTCCCACACAACGGGGTACCCCATTGTGCCCCATAGCCATGTCCCCGTTATGCCCCCATGTCTAACAGAATTTAAATAACGAACAAAAAAATGAATTCAAAGTCAGAGTGATTTTGCTCAAAACATATCAATAGTTGATGTTAGTAGTAATACACATTAAAAAAAACTATAGTTGTAATCTAAACACTTACCTTTTTAGACGCGTTTTGGTAACCACTCAAAATTAGATGAAATGTCGCCGTAAAAAAGAAATGGTCATCAAAAACAAACGCGTACACTCTGATCGCCGGTCACTGCCGCACTGAAGGCCTATGCGAAATGCCCTCTTATTGGCAAAACCAAAACACGGCTAGTGTGCGTAGTTACTTGTATGTGTGGGTGGCCCCGTCGTGCCTCGCGTCCCCGTTGTGCCCCTCCTCCCCCATTCATTCTCATCATCAGGAGACTACAATCGAAGAACATTACAAGTGAGTTATTTTATTTTGTAATTACAGTTCATATTGTAACTTACATCTATGTTGAGGTTAGCTTCCATGACGTTACACAAAATTTGTATTGTTCGTACATTGTGAATCGGTAAAATGAAGAATAACAAAAAATTAAGTTAAGAGTTGTAAAACACATTAAATTTAAAAAACTATACTAAAGTTAATCTCACCATGTGGTGTATAAAGTGGTACTGGTACATGTCATTTTATAGAGACAATTGACATACGACACACGTCAACTATGACGTTTGAGGTTAGGTGTTACCAACTGTTGAATTTTTTTAACAATAAAATTCAATATATGACCGGATTGTGGTTGGTTTTCAGGTCGTGTTGGATAAAATGGTTTCATTATAAGAACTTTGAACATTTGGTTAAGAGTCTAGTGACAGTAAAAAGGAGTAGATATCATTTAAATGATTGATGTCACTCTTTTTGTTCATGCAATTATTTGATTGTGAAATGAAAGCCATTTCTAAGAAAGTTCTTTTTGATCTATGTGACTCAGTAGCTAACACTTTCACTGCTTCAAAATTCATTCGGTGATCCAAACTGTTTACGTGTTCTACTAGAGCGCATTTTTCAGGATGCAATCTGCGATCATTTTTGTGTGAAATGATTCTATTGGACAATGATCTAAGGGTTTGGCCTATGTATTGTTTGTCGTTCGAAAGTTTTTTGTAGAATTTGATGGACTACAAATTTGCCCTTTAACTTTTTCTCCAATAGTTTAGTTAAAAAATACAAAAAACGCAAAATTTGCAGGAAATAAAAATGTATGACTCTGTAGTAAGCACAATTTTGATGATAAAAATTTGGCCCGATGATGTTTTTTGTGCAAAATTCAATCATCAATATGGTCTGTTCATTTATTTGATGAAAAAAAAATTCATAGCCTTCGAGACAAAATAATGTAGAAAAATCTGTTTTATATGTTATTTCAACAGAAAAACTTTAAATTCGATGGAGGACCTCTTAAAATTGAAATTATGAGCACCGCTTGCGACAGGAAGTCTTCTGTGATATTTTGAGCGTAAAGTGTAAAAAAAAAATATCTACCTATATCTACCTATATATACCTATATATATATATATATATATATATAGGTAATACTTCTCCCCGCCCTACTACGTATCGTACCTGTTTAACGGACGCATCAGTGATGCCTACTTGTAACATAATTATCGAATTGTAACATAATTTTCCTTAAATTCATCTTCAAAAATAATATGTACCATAATCGATCATTGTAACATAATTTTCATCTCTGGACCCGATTAAATGGTTTTTATATCGGGTCCCTGATTCTATGCAATATGCAACTCGGATAGACCAACAGTGTGATGTAATCTATTAGTACTGACCTCAATTCCCCGGGGATTCTCCTCTAATCAGAAATGAATAAAGCTGCTGGCAGTACGGGAATGGTACCGGCATTAGCAAAGTAAAAAAAATTACAATATATTGGCTCCAAAAGGTTTAAAACAGGTAGCAAAAGCGATAGCAAAAGTGGCAAACGAATAAGCAAGCGGTTGGAGAACTTTTTACAAAGGCGTACAATAAAAAACAGCTAACATAAGCAAGGCTATCAGTGGATTTAGAGCCGCTGGAATTCATCCTTTTGATCCTGACAAATCTGAAGACAGCATTGGAAATACGGTATTTGATCAATACCACACCAGTCAGACTCAAAAATGTGATGTTCATGAAACTGCAGTTGAGCAGAAAGTGGAGAACGCGGAGTCACAACAACAGTAGTTTGTGCTCTCAGTGCTAGTGGCATATATGTACCTCCCATATTGATCTTCAAAAGGAAGAGAATGCACGAATTGTTAGTTAAAGGCTGTAACAGCGACATGATTGCCACGGTTTCTGATTCCGGTTGGATAAATTGGTCCATATTTCTTGACTACTTGCGACACTTTTTTTTGTGAAACCTACCAAAGAAGAACGAGTAGTATCTATACTCGACAATCGCGAAAGTCATATCAGCCTGGGAGCATACAAGCTTTTCCGAGAACACTACCTACAAGTTCTTTCCTTGCTACCCCATGTATCTCACAAAATGCAGCCAGTGGATCTTACAATCTTCAGTTCACTGACGATGGCATACAATAAAAAATGTGAGCTCTACATGGTTAAGAAGCCTGGCAAACGAATAAGCCAACGAGGTTGGAGAACTTTTTACAAAGGCGTACAACAAAACATCTAACATAAGCAAGGCTGACAGTGGATTTAGAGCCGCTGGAATTCATCCTTTTGATCCTGACAAATTCAAAGACAGCATTGAAAATACGGTATTTGATCAATCCCACACCAGTAAGACTCGAGAATGCGATGTTCATGAAACTTCAGCTGAGCAATGAGTCCGTTAACACTGCCAGCTAGAGTCAAACACCAACACAGGATGCCACTTCTATTCCTGAAAATGACAACGATTTGAGTGTTACCATTATTACTCCTCATCCATCCACTCCTGTGCCTCTTGCCGACATTATCAATGTGCCTGTCATTCCTAAAACAGGAACTTCTAAACGACAGGATAAGTAGCATTCTCATATTATATCCAGAACACCAATAAAAATTCAACTAGAGGAAAAATAGAACAGACGGAGGAAAGCTAAAAAAGAAAAAATTCCAAATAAAAAACCAGAAAAGAGCATTGAAAATATACAAAAGAAGCGACGAGTCAAGGGTAAAAAAGTCAGAAAGTTGAAGAAGGCCTGAGTAGGAAATGAAAACGAAGAAGAGTTTCACTCCATAATGTGCAACGAAAAGTATTAATTCCCACCGACAGAGGATTGGATCATGTGCGCCATTTGTGAACTCTGGGCCCTTGAAAAATTTTAAAAAAATTTAAAATATCAGAAATTAAGTAGATATTGTAAAAAAAAATTATTGATATTTTACATTATTATCAGTTTTATGTCTGACAAAGGCATTTTACAACGATTTAAAAAAATACGCAATTTGTTTATAAAATATTCATAAAAAATAGTAAATATTTCAAAAATTGTTTTTTTACATTAGGTTGCTGAGAGTTTATTATGATTGAAAAAAAATATTCCATTTTTTTTTAACTGTTTATAATAGTTTTTTTATTATTTAAATAATATATTAAGAATGTTTTTCTTTAAAATTAATTATTCTCCACCTAATGAGAAAAAATTATTTTTATTAATTTTGTAATTGTTTATACACTTCAAAATATGTTATAAACAAACTTTGATTGGCATTAGTATATTTTTTTGAATAACAAAAACAACCATATACGACAAACAGTTTTATTCTATAATTTATCTAGAATTTTTTTTGAACATTTTGCCGTATATGGTTGTTTTTGTTATTTTTTGTACCATTAAAAAACAAATTGCCAATCAAAGTTTGTTTAATTGTTAAGTAAATACACAATTACAGTTTTCATGAAAAAAATTCTTATTAGATAGAGAAAACCAATTATTAAATTCAAAGAAAAATAAAACTTTATACATTATTTAATTATTAAAAAAATTTAAGTAACTATTATAAACAATGGAAAAAAAAAATTTTTTTCAACCATAATAAACTCCTAGCAACCTAATGCAAAAAAACAATTTTTGAAAAATATTCAATTTAGCCATTTGTAAATAAATATTTTATAAACAAATATCGTACTTTTTTCAAAACGTTGTAGAATGCCTTTGACAGACATATGAGTAATTATAACGTAGCCCCGTGTCTTTACAACTTGTATGCTGTGTCCAACCATAGTAGAACAATCTATAGCGGACACTACACGGCTTACTGTAGACACCCTTATGCAGGCACATGGTACAAGTACAATGACTCCAGAGTATCACCGATATTCCCAAAATCCCTTATAAGTGGAGAAACATGCATCCTCTTCTATGAGCAAGAGGACGCCCAATCACACCTTTAGTTTCTTAGTTTTTCATTCTCAACTATTTGTTTTATTAATTAATAAATATGTATACTTAAACTGATAATAATGTGAAATATCAATTAAAAAAAATTACAATATCTACTCGATTTCTAATATTTTGTTAGCTTTAGAAATTCCTAATTAACAAAATAATCAACTTTCAAACAATTTGATAACGTGATATTATTTAGTACACCTGTAAAATGTGCTCCTAGAAGCATACAAATTATGGCGTCATTCTGCAAACAATCCGATTTCTAATAAAATCGGCGGTTCCAAAAAAACTTACTTAATTAACATTATCAAAATTCAATGGAAAATTTGTTTTCTATCGGAATTATATTCTTTTAAGTATAATATAATTCTTTTGAATTTTTTTAATTTATATTCGATAGTATAAAAAAAATTTATTTGCATTGCTCTCTCGAGAGGTGCTGTACTCCTGCATTAAAGCCCACGCGGAGCCCTATTTTCAACGTTGAATTAATATTATTAATACTTGAGATAGAGTTCCTCTTCATGAATCTGTTTATTTAGTTTCTCTATCATCAATAGTTTGAGCTATTGACAAAAAACTAAGTCAGTTTGATTTTTTTTAAATAGCAAATTCTCGTTGGCGGAGAAAATCTAATAAAAAGATTTTAGTAGAGATTTGAAGTGTGGTGGCCATTCCAGCAATTTAAAAAAAATCTGTTTATTGGGAAGGGGGAGTAATTAATTACCCCCATTACCGCTCCCTTGAATTCGCGCTTGATAGTTCATGACTTGGATGGTATTATGAGGAGCCCATCTTGTTGGGAATACATCACTGTCAACTGTCCTTAAAATAAAATTGGTCCAATTACTTTTATACTATTTGCCGATTACACCAGCCCATACGTTCACTCCGGATCGTTCCGGAAAATTATTTTTCTGCATTAAATGCTGATTTTGTTGCAGCCAATATATGCAGTTTTGTCTGTTGAACATTCCATTGCTCATGAATCTTGATTCGTCGTAAAACAATATCTAAGGAACCAAGTTCGTGATTAGCAGTATTGTTCTGAAATAACCAATGACAATAAACTAACCTTCGATTTCCATCATTTTTATACAAATGCTGGTGCACTTGATACTCAAACGATATGTACCTATGTTTTTCTAAATAATCCTTGCTGACTCATAACTGATTTGTAACTACTATTTTCTTAGTAGAAGCGGTAGGATTCACTTTTACAAATGCTAAAACACACTCATCAATGATAAAAGTTCAATACTTGGGAATTTCAGTCCCAGTTGTTTCTCCATAACGGGTGAGTATTGAAAACATGGATCAAACATAGATCATGTCTGTTGGGATACCTTTCAGCATACAAAGTTGCTGCGTTCATCGAATTTTTCTTGTACTCACTATGAATTAATAGGTATCATGTCTATAGAATTATGGCCACGTTTATACCGTTTGTGAATTTGGTAACCTTACCAAGTGTATGTGACCAAATTCAAACCAAATGTTTTAGTAATCGTTTATTCACATCGTGTTTTGTCAAATGATTAATTAACCAATTTGGTTCTGGTTTGGTACTTATTTAGTCATGTAACTAAGAGAATGGTTTGAAACTCTGCTATCTAATTCGGAATTGTGTCGTCTGTCAATGACAATGTCTGGATGTCAGTGAGCTCAGGCTCAGTCATTTTTAATTTTATTTGTTCAGCAGTTTTTGTAAAGCCCCTACTCAACAAGTCTTCTTCAAGGCTCTTTTAAATGTCTAGGTGTTTAAATTTTTTGCAATCCAGAATTTATATAATTTTCTCGTCCAAAAATATTCGGAGAAACGCACTGGTTTCTTCATCTGTCCAATTAATACATTTGGACTTTTTTATAGGAGGTTCTGAACTACAGCAACTCATTTTATATAAGAAATACTAACAAACATATATAAAACAATTTCCTAGGTAATGATGCGGTAAACTAAGGTTAAGAATCACAAAATATATTTTTCATCAACACTCTATCGCTCTCTTTTTTATGGCTATTGTTTCCATTCGGTTCATTCAGCCAGTGCGATAACCACGACAGAACGCTTAGCAATCTTTCAAACCAAAATTCACAGTCACGGTTGGTAAAACTTTCATACTTTTACACCATCTTGGTCAACTTAGTATTATAGTCTGGTACACAACAAATTTCGGTACCAAACCAAGCTAGTTACTTGACCAAGTGCACAGTTTATACCACAATGACTAACAAATTTGGTTGAAATATAATCAATAGTCAGCATACCAAGACACGGTATAAACGTGGCCTATGTGATGAGAATAGAAATAAATCAGAAAAATTCAGTGAGCACTTTTCGAAAAATATATAATTATACAGAGCGTTTCATCAAGAATTTATGAGTTTGATCTGGTTCCGAGTGAAGGTGCCTCATGAATGTTTGACTTTTTTTTAAATTTAATCAATTTGCAAAATAATGATACCTTTCGTTTTGAAAGATAAACGCCATGTGAAGTGGAATAAATAGAAAAATCGAATTAAACGTGGTATTTGCCAGGAAAGTAGTTGT
Organism: Gonioctena quinquepunctata; assembly: GCA_018342105.1. Lineage (NCBI taxonomy): Eukaryota > Metazoa > Arthropoda > Insecta > Coleoptera > Chrysomelidae > Gonioctena > Gonioctena quinquepunctata. Next base: position 36,432 of record JAFIRS010002921.1, read on the forward strand.
TTTTCACCTGAGATCTACCATTTTCTGGTTCAATTTATATTGAATCTTTTACGTGAAGAAAACCGTTTAATTCGATTTTTCTATTTATTCCACTTCACATCTTTCACTATATGCTAGTCGGGCTTGCCACTCCTACTGAGAAGGAATCTTTTATTTAGAAACCTATCGAGGTGGGAGATTTTCGGAGTGTTTCTTTCTGTCACTAGGTACCGCCAGTTAAAAGTTTTCTTTTCCGGCGTACCTATAGGTGTTATAGACTCGATGATGGTTTTGGTTATGTTATTGTCCGCTTCAGCAGAGCTCTTCGGACCTTTGACTGGTTGACTACTCCGTACTGATGAGGGCCAAAAGCCTGAAAACGGTATGCGGATTGTTAGGTGAACACGACATAAATTAAACATAATCGAGCTTATCAGAAAAGAAACATTTGCATTCAATGTCCATTTATCATGGAGGTATGCATGGATTTTCAGGTGAATATCATTCAACGTTCTGCGTGTATTTGCCAGGAAAGTAGTTGTTTTTCACCTGAGTTCTATCCCTTTTCTGGTTCAATTCATATTGAATCTTTTATGTGAAGAAAACTCGTTTAATTCGATTTTTCTAGTGATTATGTCACACGAAATTCACATCTTTCATGCTTGTATTATATCAGCAATAACCTTCGAAAATCAGAGTCCATTGCCAAAAGTCATCCTACTGCCAAGAGCACGGAATGCTGCTTATGATTATAGGCACAACCCGTATCATTTGGAGGGCCTAAATACCTGTTTGTGAAGGATTTTTCGTGATATGCATTTGCTTATCTGCTGACACTGAAGTTATCCAAGACAAGTCAGTATACAACGTTTTCTTTCACATTCCAAGAGACGTTATCCTACAGGGAATCATTCTAGATTTCTCGATAGATGGACAACTCATTTTGGTTAGATGTTGCTTCTGAACGTTCAGCCAGATGCTTCATCTCGGAATCTTTGAAACCATCGGTGGAATTCATACTCCTAGTAGCATTAAAGTGCCATAGGCCAAGACTCTAAAAGTTCGCAGCAAAACTTTGGGTTTAATTCCGACGATAGGGCAAAGTTGGTTCAGGTGAACACGACATAAATTAAACATAATCGAGCTCTATCAGAAAGAAACATTTGCATTCAATGTCCATTTATATGGAGGTATGCATGGATTTTCAGGTGAATATCATTCAACGTTCTGCGTGGTATTGCCAGGAAAGTAGTTGTTTTTCACCTGAGTCTATCATTTCGGGTTCAATTCATATTGAATCTTTATTGAAAAGAAAACCGTTTAATTCGATTTTTCTATTTATTCCACTTCACATGGCGTTTATCTTTCACTATATGCTAGTCGGGCTTGCCATTCCTACTGAGAGAATCTTTTATTTAGAAACCTATCGAGGTGGGAGATTTTCGGATGTTTCTTTCTTCACTGGTACCGCCAGTTAAAAGATTTCTTTTCCGGCGTACCTATAGGATGTTATAGACTCGATGATGGATTTGGTTATGCTGTGTCTCGAATCAGCCAGAGATCTTAGGACCTTTGGCTAGCAGACTACTCCGTACTGATGAGCGACAAAAAAGCCTGAAACCGGTACGCTTTTGGTGAACACGACATAAATTAAACATAATCGAGCTTATCAGAAAAGAAACATTTGCATGTCATGTCCATTTATATGGAGGTATGTATGGATTTTCAGGTGAATATCATTCAACGTTCTGCGTGGTATTTGCCAGGAAAGTAGTTGTTTTTCACCTGAGATCTACCATTTTCTGGTTCAATTTATATTGAATCTTTTATGTGAAGAAAACCGTTTAAATTCGATTTTTCTACCTTTCGTTTTGATCGTAAAATTGAAGTAATGAACACCGAATGATGAATTTTTTTAAACATTTTCTGCCTTCGGTTGTTTATTCATATCAATTCAGCATAGTGATGTGACAACATTCAAATATTGGGGAAAATCATTGAATTGCTTTTCCGTGGAGTTTGCCAATTCCAATGACGTGTCGAGTCGACCCTCTCGTGCTGCATTGCACTCCCCACCCCTGTGTAAAGCGCGCACCGGCGTAAGTGTGACTAAATGAACATTCGACATGGGGTGCCATTACAAAGCCAACTGAATATAATGTGTTGGCACAATGGGCCTCTATTAAATAATAAACCATTGTTGAGTGAAGGTTTATGGTTCTGATATCGCTTTTTAATTTGGGGTTTTTGTATCTGTGGCTACAGGACGACATTCTTCGGACAATTGATTCGGGATGCCAAAAGAGAAGAGTCGCGTAATGAATGCAATTCGTTCTTGTAGCAGCAGTTCTCTAGTAGTAATGTACAATTTTGAATTCGAAGCGGGGAAGTCGAATTCATAGATTTTGTCCTCCTTAATGATCTTTAAAAACTCGGACATAATTTTCGGGTCATGGTTAAGCGTCTTTGCCTTCTTGTTAACGTGTTTACGCAATCATTCTTCTTCAAAACTGTCATCATCTGAATCATTAGACCAATCCCCAAGTCTCATAAGAGGTGAAATATCAAAAGTAACGTCCTTATGTGGTATGTCAAACTATCCAAAATAATGTGTCAAAACGAAATGATCCCAATTATAGGCCAATTGCCCTGATCTCAATCTACCAAAGATATTCGACAAAATTTGAAAAATTGGTTCATTAAAATTCCTCGACAGTTATCGAATTCTGTAGGCATAGAGTTCGGGTTCATGGAGATGCAATGATAGTTATTTATCCCAAGTCTTATAAGTGTAACGTTTTTGGTCGAGTTGCTAGGGTTTGTTTTCCCAGAAGACTGAAGGAGGGAACACAATGGACTCATCAAACAATTTTAATAAAGTCACTACTCTACATATGATAAAATGATCAAAAAGAAATATTGATGTAAGTTGTACAACTGAAGGTCTGATTCTTTCTGACGCTGAGTCCGCTGGATGCACATCAGGTGGACACCAGTGGCGTGGACAGCGCTCCATGTAATGGGGGTCATAATAGCTCTACATTTGAGAACAAGATTTCAACCAGTTTTGATGAAGAATTTTTTATAAGTTAGTTTTTGAAATAAAGTATCATTTGAAATTAAATTTTTCGCGATAGGCAGTTCTGTTCGCGGTCGATTATTTAAACTGTCAAACTGACCTCTTTGTATTTATGAAAATTCCTTATTATTTTGAAGTACTTATAGTATTACTACTGAGCATACAATTCAGCAGCATTTTTGAATTTCTATGACATTCTCTAAATATGAGTAACATATCCACTTTTTCACTTGAGTACACATTATTTTGAAGAAAAATCAACTGAAACTTAACGAAAATTAGAAAATTCCACTGTCTGCCATAAAGCTCATGTCACTGTCATTACCTAAGTGAGTCTTTTGTTTTCCAAATAAAACTTGATAAAAATAACTGCATCATGGCTATCCATGGCACACTTGATAAAAGTAAATAATTATTATCCAGTATTGTCCTTAGTAATATTTAATTTGTGTTCTTATTTTTCATCCAATCGCAAATAAATTTGTATCGTTAGATTCGTTAAAAAATCTATTTTCGGAAAGTGCTTGTCAAAAAATGGTTGACATTTGAAAAATAATAGTTAGACACGAAAATGTAATTTTGCCAACTTGTCTTTTCCTATCTATCATACTAGTCACTAAAACTTTACGATTGTAATTTTCTGACATCACCTGAGGTCCTCAGATTAGTTTACGTCCGATCATGGCCACCTAGATGCAATATTAAAAGTGACTCCAAAAAATTAAGTAGGCGTAATTTTTTTTTAAATGTCACATTCACATCCAGAATTATCTCAGAAATCCACAAATCTTAAATATACAGGTGTTCGTTCAAAAATTCAAATCCGGAGCCATTTCCAAAGAAACGGAAATACCGAAAAGTAAAAAATATGCGAAAACTCTCCTCTCAGTTACAACATCGTCTGCAACATTCAAACATTTTTTTTTTCAGAGTATGGAAAACCATGTTGAGAACCAATAGATCTCCACAATTAAATTTTTTTCAATCAATACTCACGCGAAGGTTCATGTTCGGGAGAGAACAACAGGGTTGAGAAGATGGCAAGGGATATTTTTTTAACAATCGTTGAGTAAAACCTCCTCAGGCAGTTCCAATTCCAGAATTTTGCAATGCGGCGGAAAAACTTTCAATGCACAATAAAGTAGATGCATTCATTTTTCTCGTCTTGTTTGTGTCAGCATCTGTCTTAATGTATTGGTTGTTCTGAATGTACTAACATTGACTAGTTCCAAAATCGACCGTACCTAGATACCCACACCAGAGGAACTGAGAAATGACAGAATAATATTTAATTAAGAGTAGACATAAGATAGTCAACATTCATTCCAATCAAATGCGAATTACATTAGTTCACATTAACTTTATGAAAAATAACAGAACAAGGGACTGTAGGGTTAGGTTAGGGAATATACCAGAGACTGAAAATAACACAGAACTCAACACCATTCTACAGAGTAAAATCTGGTACAGAGACGGGTCCACCAAATTTGTTCACCACATGTAGATTTTTCCACCGGCTTGAAGTGATGCTCAATATTTACTTCTTACATATTTGGCTCATTTAATGGAATCCGTTGAAATGTTTATAGATAGATAGATCTTAATTTCCAACAGGTATACACCCAATTACAGGAAAAGTAGTGAAAATTCTTAAAATAACAAAAAACAAATTAAATTAAATCATGTTATTAGTAGTAAAAATTCTTAAAATAACAAAAAACAAATTAAATTAAATCAATTATCCAGATAACAATCATTCATTTTGTGTTCTATCAATTATACAGGAAAAAATATGCTCGAGAGAACTGCTATTTAAGTCACACAGGTCACAAATCAGATTAAAATTCCAACACATCAAAGAAACATGTAAATCTGGAAATTGAGAGGGAACTGATAACAGCTAAAGAAATAAAATAAATTTCCACTAGTGGGTAGTGCTTTTTTATCTCGGAATTACGAATTATATAACTCCGAGATGTTAAGTCGGAATTCCGAGATATCAAGTCGGAATTATATAATTCCGGGTTATTAAGTCGGAATTCCGAGATACTAAGTGAATATATAATTCCGAGATGTTAAGTCGGAATTCCGAGATATAAATCAGAATTATATAATTCCGAGATGTTAAGTCGGAATTCCGAGATACTAGGTCAGAATTATATGATTCCGAAATGTTAAGTCGGAATTCCGAGATACTAAGTTGGAATTATTTAAAAAAAACAGTGGCCTTCTACGCCTTCGTACTTACCCACCTCACTTCAACTATTATATACTATAACTAGCTGGTACCAGTTGAACTTTGTATTTTTTGTGACGATATTACAAATTTAGTCACCCTTTAGACACTAAATTTCTAAAAATACTGAAACACGTATTTCTTTATTTGTAACAAAAACCTCAAATACCAAATTTCATGCCCCTTACTTCGAAATTAAAAGAACCCTCACACAAACTTTCACCGCCTAGGAGTTGCATTTATAAAAACACGTAAACATATATTTCTTCATCCCTTACAAAGACCTCAGTGAGTCAGTTAGTCAGGACATGTAATTATACATGTATATATTACCCCAAACACGAGGTACCTGCTGTGAACGGTTGAGGAGATCCCTAAGACTATCTTCCCAGTACAAAGTTATGCGTGGTAGAAACGGTTAAGAAGTAAAAATTCAGTGGGTGAACCAACAATCCTCCCCCATTTTCCTACCCTCAGGAGTGGACCAACTTCGAAGTATATCCTATCTATTAAAAAAAGAATAATCAAAGTCAGATGTGTAAAAAGATATGCATGGTCATACATAAAAAAATATACGCGTGGACTAGAGTAGATTTTCCTTTTTTCGCCGTTTTAAAAGGAACAAACTGATAGCATACACTCGAGAATGAATCAACTATTCAAAAGGATCCAATAGAGTTTCACATCTTATTTAACCATTCCAATCTTCGTCAAGAAGCTCTTGGACACTATAAAACACCTCATCTATAAGTAAGCTTTTTATAGATCTCCTGAAATGAGGTAGCGAAACAATGTATCTGGAGGTGAGTGGGAGATGATTATATATAGTTTGACTGCACTATAAATCAGAGAGTCATTTGTCAAATTTGAAGACGGAATAGGAAGTTTCAAATTATTATTTTGGCGACTAAACCAATAATTACCTCATATGATGCTTTGTTTTTATGTACTAAACACACAGTTTCGATAATAAATAAGGAAGGAAGGATCAGGATTGTTTTTTTCAGAGAAAAGCGGCTTGAAAGATACTTTGGGTCCAACTGTGAAGAGGAACTGACAGTACTGGCAGAACAAAACCGCGTCAAGCTATTTGGGTGCCAGGACATCAGGGATTTGCAAGGAATGAAAAAGCTGATGAACTCGCCAGAAGAGGAAGAGGAAGAGGAAGCCCCGTTCTCCTTCAATTGTTCTTGTTAACCACTCACAAAATTCAACCCTCCGGTCTGGATCATCCTCCGTGAGAGCATGCAGGATTTTCATTTTCTTGAACGTACTCCACAGAATTCAGCAACTGCAGACGTCGACTGAGACGGATTAATCACCATTTCAGCAACAATTTCTACCTTTTTTTCTTCTGAAAGAGGCGGTCTTCCTGATCTTGGAGCATCTTTCAGCGTACCAGTTGCTTGGAGCTTATTTGAAAGTTTGCGCAAATATGACCTCGAAATAGGATTTTCGGGAAATCTATCATTAAACATACGGACTGCTAGATGATAATTTCTTCCAGCTTTTCCAAATATCAAAAGTGCTTCAAATTTATCGTCTAAACTACGAGCCATGATCACACTTTTCATAAAAGGATTTAGGCGCTCATCGGACTATTTGACAATTAGCAGTTCAGTTTGACAGTAAACAAGATGTTACCGCGACAATGATTTCTTCCAATCCAAACTTGATTGAAAGCAACATTAGTGTTTTTGGTTGGGTTTGAAATGACCAAAATGTCACTTTTTAAACGTTAATATTTCGAAAATAATTGAATTCAGGAGTGAAGCGTATGAGAGAAATTATGAGCAGATTTCGAGAATGGAATAATATACGAGGTGTTCTATTCAAAAAAATTATTGAAGATGGCGCTCAACCGCCCTTTTGAAACTTTTAGCTGTGATTTTCTCATGAAAAAGTAGGTTTTCATCTCCTATTCAAGCCCTCCAAATTTCGTTGCGATATACCAGGTGGTTCAAAAATTAGGGGGGGGCGGACTTTAGACGAGCACTGTATATATCTGTATGAGTTATGTGCCCCTTGCCGAATTATTTTCGATAACATTCCTTCATCTCAGTGTAACAAGCATTTGAAAGTGCTTCGGATGACACTTGAAAAGCTAAGGTCCCCGTCTTCTCAACTCACACAAGTCTCTGACTTCCGAGGGTTGCTTGGCGATTAAAAACACTTTCAAAAACACTTTAAAGACAGAGGGGACGGGGGTAGGTATTTGGAAACGTGAAATATGTACATTTCATGACCGACAACAAATACTGTGGAAAGTTTGTAATAAAAACGATTGTTGAATAGTGGCGCAATTTGCTCGACATTGGATATTCATTATGGAACACTTCAAAATATAAAACCGAAATCATCCGTTGGACCATATCCTGATCCATGTCCAATGGAAATAACTTCACTAGAATAGTCTGAAATAATGCCATCTTAGAATTGAACGTACATCTTCTATTCAATTTCGTTTCATTTTATAAATTCTCAAGTCAGTTATTCTCGTAGAAATCCCGGTATTGTTAAACTTAGCATGATGACGAAAATCTATGACTTGTGAAATGATCTTGCTATTGTCATCAAATTTTCTTTTTACGGTAAACTGAACGGTTTTGCAATCAGTGTTTGGAACACATAACGTCGCATTCAGTCACGAAACACGAGATAAATATTTATAATAAATTATGTCGGTCCGGATAAAGAATGGATATATCCAACAGGTGCCTTTTACCGAGTCTTCCTCTACAATTTCTTCACAATTTTCTGATTTGGGTTTTTTGGTACGGCCATTTCAGTCAAAATATTTGCCACTCCTGGTCACTTCCTTGTTCAAAATGTATCAAACGAGTACTTTTTTATTCTTCATCAGTTTTAGTTAAATTTCATTCAATAATTTCTATATCTAATTGTTATCCTTTTTCAACATAGACTTCTTGTAATTGTAAAAGAAATCTGAAATTACTGGACAATAAACAAACTTATCCATATCCCAAAGTTTAGTGGATATTCAAGTATAAAAAAGACAAATATATTGAATGAAAATATGAAAAAAGTTTCCCATATTAAATTATTCGACCCTCGTCCAAATAAAGCATGAACTGGTACGTGCTCAAGAATTGTATTGTTTGAATTGTACTTTTTGTTTTTTTAGAACCAAACAGATTAAAAAATCTAAACTAGAAAGAAACGTTATTTATCCAAAGTAACATAACATAAATGTTATTCTGTATAATCTTTTCACTTTAAAAATTGTTATAAAAAATATTTTGTCGGTTCATCCCGAGCACGAATAAGGCTTTGAACTATAGCAGGCATACTTTGGATCAGTCGATTCGCGAAATTTTGAGGTAAATTTATACAAATTTCCCTGACAACTTCACTCAAATGTTCTAGCGTTTCTATAGGTTCCTCGAACCTGTTCAAATGCCTCCAAAATTTGGACCCAAACGTGTTCTATGTGTTCTGGTGACCGAGCTGGCCACTCCATTCTATTGAAGAAACCGATGGCGCAGCCAGTCGGAAAGGTAGATTTCAAAATTTATTTATTGATTCTGAAATTGCTATCAATCAAGCTAACGAATCATATATAATTCAATTTTCTTCCGAATAGTGTCAAAAAAATAGTTTTTTTACATAATTCTTGAATCATCAACAGTTAGCTTGGACTTCCAGCTAGTGCTTCATGAGTTAGGTTCCCTAATTTTCAACGGTTTGCGAAATACAAAATTGTTTGTAAACTACTACGGCGGTAATTTTTTTTCAGAAAAATCGACTTTATGTCAAAAACTGATACAGTTTGACACACTTAAGATGAAGACACCCCTGTATTTTAGTCATTTTTGAAAGCAGATATTTTATTTTCTGGTGCAGACGTAGACCTTTATGGGCCGCACTTTTCGTAATACTCAGCCCGAGTGACAGCCTTAAACCCAGCCTACTGTGATCCCGCGAAAAGAGCAAATTCTTGATATTTTGCCTCACGTTGGGATCACCAAAACGTATTAGAAAAGTTGCTTAGAAATCATTTTGAACCTAAGTAATGAACGAATTCTCAACGCAAATTTTTTCAATTTTTCATATTCAGCCGATTTTCAATTAATGGTTCTAATAAGAAGCTACGAAAACAATCAATTCGTCATAATATTGGAATAAGAAGAAAAACCTAATTATTTATTGAATCGAATTCGAACAGGAAATGAAATAAACACTAATATTGGAAGTCAATTTCAAATATTGTCTCTCTCAACTGGTCTGCCCTCAATTCTGATACATTTTTCAATTCTTTTTCTATTATTATTGGCCACTCTCCTAAGTTCTGGAATACTTATTTCACGATAGACTTGCCTTATTCTCTCACAAAGTTCTTGTCGATTTCGTGGCCTAGACTTGTTAACCTTATTCTTGACAGTTCCCCAGGAGTAAAAATCTATTGGTGTTATGTCAGGAGAGCGAGGAGGCTATTGTTCATATGGGCTATTTCTACCAATCCAACGTAATAGAAAATGTTCGTTTAACCACTCTCGAACCATCCAAAATATATCAACGGAAGCTCCGTCAAGCTGAACGTACATCTCTTGTCGCACATCGAGGGGTAGATTTTCAATGATTTCCCATAATTCATTATCAAAAAAATTCAATAGTCGTTCAGCGTTAATGGTATTATTGAAGAAAAACGGTCCAATTATTCTGTCGCCTAAAATACCACACCATACATTAACTTTTTGAGAGTATTGGTCCTTACAGTTTATAACCCAGTGGGGATTTTCAGTAGACCAGTATCTGCAATTTTGAACGGATACTATTCCATTGGTAGTAAACATAGCCTCATCAGTAAACAAAATTTTTCTTAGGAAATTTCTATCATTTGAAAAATTTCCTTGGGCCCAATAGCAGTATCTTATCGTTTATATTCGTCACCTTTTCAATGTGTGCAAAAACTTTGGTTTAAAAGCTTTGATTTTATGACGAACGTTATCTGGCCTTTTGTTTACCCTCTCACAAAGTTGGGAGCGAATACGAATTTTTTACCAAAATTCGAATTAGTTCCGTTTTTTCGTCATTATGGACTCACTGTGTAATGGTAAAAACAATAAATAAAAAATTGAGAATACGACTTGAAAGTTTTAATATCGAACTCAAGTCAAATATATTTATTATATTTCGAGAAAAAATATTTTAATTCCGCCGTTTTTACATTTGTATATGTATGTTGAGTTCAAATCTTGCAAGTGAATTTTGACCCCCTTCTAGTTGTTAAATTTGGCAGGTGTTCATGATTCCGGTAACAATGCATTATGGAATTTTTGCTAGAAAAAAACAAAATAGCGGCTCCAATATAGCGGACGAGCTTTGTGATTAGGGTTCGATTCTATTCAAAATTGGTATGTGTGGGTTTTCGGGGATAGAGATCACGAAATGTTTGTCAAAGTTCATAAATTTGAGATGGCGGCTCCAATATGGCGACAAGTTTTTAGTTATAAAAATTGGTTCGTTCTTTAGTTCGTTAGGGTCAAATCTTGGGAGGAATTTTGAACGACTTCTAGTCGTCCGATTGATTTGAAATTTAGCAGATATTCATGATTTCCTCGTGACAATGCATTATGGAATTTTTGTTAGAGAAAAAAACGAAATGGCGGCTCCAAGATGGTGGACGAGATTTGTAATTATGTTCCGATTTGATTCAAAATTGGTATGTGGGGTTTTTGGGTCGAGGATTGTGAATTTAATTCAAGATCTAAATTCAAGATGGCGGACGAGTTTTGTGATTATGGTCCGATTCGATTCAAAATTGTTTATGCGGGGTTTTCGGGGTCGAAGATTGTGAATTTTTTGTCAAAATTCATGAATTCAAGATGGCGGACGAGTTTTGTGATTATGGTCCGATTCGATTCAAAATTAGTAGAGGGGGTTGTTCAGATCGGAGATTATGAATTTTTCGTCAAAATTCATGAATTCAAGATGGCGGACGAGTTTTGTGATTATGGTCCGATTCGATTCAAAATTGGTAGATACGTGGGGGTGTTTGGGGTCGGAGATTATGGTAAATTTTTGTCAAAATTAATATATTCAAGATGGCAGGCCTACGATGGAAGACGAGTTTTGTGATTCAATTCAAAATTGGTATGTGGGGTTTTCAGGTTCGGGGATTATGAATTTTTTTATGGCGACTTCAGAATGTCGGACGAGTTTTGTGATTCTATTTAAATTGGGTGTGGGAGTTTTACCACGGAGCTCATGATTCCTTTCAACTCAAAACTGACAGGGAAGAGAATTTGTAATAACGATGGTCTACTTGAAATGAACAGATTAAGGCGAACTGACTTAAAAGCAAAAAATTAAATAAATAATAAGAAACCTTTTTATTTAAGCCGTCTACTAAAACGTATGAAATAAGTTTAAGTCATCGCTGACAACGATTTAATTATATTTTGTAGAATTATTTGGTTTCAAAAAGCTTGTCGCGCGAATTTTAATAAAATTAATACTTCGACAATTTGTTACTTACCAACCAATTATTGTCCAATGAAATTAATTGGTACCTACTTTTATGAATGCTTTGTAAAAATTGAACACTTTAAGTTCTTATTTACCAACCAATCACTGCCCAATCAAATTAATTGGTACCTACTTTCATGCAACAAAAAATAATTATTGTCAGCGATGACTTAAACTTATTTTATACGTTTCAGTACATGGTTTAAATAAAAGCTTGTCTTTATAATGACTTTTTAATAATGAATTGAATCGACGAAATACGGAACTGAAAAGTAAAAAATAAAATAAACCTTCTTAGTCTCAATAAGTAAGCTCCTAAACTAATGTAACTAACTAATTTTGAGTCGGCGCCAAACGAACAATCAACGAAGATCATTAAATTACTTCAAAAAAATTATCAGAATGTCACCGCGCAACTCGATGCCATCATTTTACGCCTCACCTAAATCTTTTGCTTGTTTGTTTGGCGCCGATTCAAAATTACTTACATTAATTTAGGAGCTTAGTTATTGAGACTTAGAAGGTTTATTTTATTTTTTACTTTTCAGTTCCGTAGTTCGTCGGTTTGATTTTTTGTTAAAAAGTTATTATTTTTCAATTTTATGTGGCTAAAAAAGAATCATCCAAATCGGATAACACAGTACAAAGTTATGCCTGATAGAAACGGTTAATGGACCAAAATTCAGAGGGTTAACGATCGTTAATGGGTCAAAATTCAGAGGGTGAACGATCAATATCCCCAATTTTGCTACCCTTAGGAATGGCTTTTTTTTTCAATTTGAGATGGGACCAACTTTGAAGTACACCCTATCCATTGAAAAAAAAATAATTATCGAAATCGGACTACTCTATGGAATGATATGCGTGGTATGTTGACTGAAATCTACTAATTACTACCTACTTAATTTTTGATCACTTCCAAAATACTTACTTCAACTTACTTCAACTATTGACTGTTAAATATTATGATTATCTACTTCAACTATTTATTGTTATATAATATAAATTATTTTTGAAAGTTCTGGTTAGTTGATTTCATCACTTTGTATATAATTCCATCCTTTCATAGAATGTAATTATTATTGTGACGGATGTAGGAGAATCTGTCAATGTCCTACATATGTGTGCTACTGTTCACAAGTGAAAATCAATCATCCTCTATTTTTCTACCCATAGAAGTGGATCATTTCATTTCAAATTGGAATATGATCAACTATGAGGTATACATCACTTTGTATATAATTCCATCCTTTCATAGAATGTAATTATTATTGTGACGGATGTAGGAGGATCTGTCAATGTCAACTACATATGTGTGCCACTGTTCACAAGTGAAAAATCAATCATCCTCTATTTTTCTACCCATAGGAGTGGATCATTTCATTTCAAATTGGAATATGATCAACTATGAGGTATACATCTCTTCGTATATAATTCCATCCTTTCATAGAATGTAATTATTATTGTGACGGATGTAGGAGGATCTGTCAATGTCAACTACATATGTGTGCCACTGTTCACAAGTGAAAAATCAATCATCCTCTATTTTTCTACCCATAGGAGTGGATCATTTCATTTCAAATTGGAATATGATCAACTATGAGGTATACATCTCTTCGTATATAATTCCATCCTTTCATGAAGTAATTATTATTGGACGGTGTAGGAGGATCTAATGTCAACTATGTTCTACCCATAGGAGTGGATCATTTCATTTCAAATTGGAATATGATCAACTATGAGGTATACCCTATCTGATAAAAGGAGAATCATCCAAATCGAAGATCCCAGTACAAAGTATGCCTGATAGAATCGGTTAACGGACCAGAATTCAGAGGGTGAGTGATCAATATCCTTCATTTTGCTACCCTAAGGGCTGGATTTCATTTCTGAAATTCGAATGGGACCAACTTCGAAGTACACCCTATCCACAGTAAAAAGTTATGCGTGATCATACATAAAAAAATTATAAAAAAATTAAAAATACGCGTCGACTAGAGAACCTCCTCCTTTTTGGTTTCGGCGGTTAAAAAACGTTTTTTATTAGTTATTTGATTTTATCAAAATTCATGAATTTGAGATGGCGACATGTTTTGTTATTATGGCCCGATTCCATTCAAAATTGGTATGTGGGTTTTTTTGGGGTCGCAGATCATATTTTTTTGTCAGGATTCAGTAAGATGGCCGATTTCATAAATGACAACAAACATTAAATGAAAATGATTAAAAAAAATAAAATAAAAATTTATACAATGCACTTTATTTAATTGTTGACCTGGGTTATTCTGTGAGTAGCAGATTCAAAATCTTGCCGTACAAGAGTACCTTTTTTATTCGCGGCAAGATTTTGAATCTGCTCCTCACAGAATAACCTAAGTCATTTTTTTCCTTTTCAGTGCATTTGTATGAAAGCTTGTCTTAATTTTGTTTATTATTTTTATTTCATTGAGTGAACTCGAATATTTCGGTTATTGTTGCAAATTCACAGTAGGTAATCCAGAGAAATCACATAAATTCATTAATATTTTGTTATTGCAATGAATGCAACTCTGCACAAATTCCTGAGAATAACATTGGGCCACCCAGTTATACGTTCTTGAAAAATTCCGCTATGCATCGAGGTGGAAATTCTCAATCATCCTTTGGACCATGAATAATAGCAGAGGTATTGCGTACCCTTATCTAACCCAATCCATTCACCCGAATTCGCAATAGTCTTATTAAAACACGTGTGATGCCGCAACACCAACACACGGAGTCTTTTCGCCTATGATTCTCCTATAGGTGATTACCAGAGTGTGACTTATGGCTCGCCGAGTGATTCTTTTGCTGGAAACTTTCAGTGTTTTACTCTCTCTTATTGTTACGAAGAATTGTTTACGCCAGTCTTCGGCCATACAATTACCTACACTTTCTTGTTCTTCATCCGGTGTTTTTGTGAGTTACTTGGATAGTATTTGTGTCCTATCTAGTAGTGCTATGGATTCATGAGAAAGTTGCAGAAACTTCTGGTGAGTGATATATACATCAAGAGATAATTCACTTAATTCATATTGTGCACAAGTCAACAGCCGAAGCCCAGATAACTTATACAAAGATGATGTAACGTTCGGGAATAAAAACAAGTTCATCCATAAAGAGTAAGTAATAAGCGCAGTGTATGAACTGAAAGAACTCGGTTAGAAAAAAGTTCATACTTCATCTGGAATACCTCGGTTCGGATAGAATCCATCAGTCAAAGAAATAACGTACTTCAATAAACCAGATTATAAAAAAACAAAAAAACCCGATTGCTAACTGAAAAGAGAAAAACAAGTTCGATAATCTATGAATTTTGTTTCAGCAATGTAGAATGCACCATGTTTTTTTTGTTCAATACTCACTCAAGCAAATAATAAAATATACTATAATATAAATATAACTTGAATGTTGTAAGGTATTCACCTACCTGATCATATATGTCTGTTTGTTTGTTTGTCATCCACTTCTGAGCTATGTTTGAAGTTTCTCTTGAGTAAATTTTGTAATCTTTTCAATTCGTTTTTTCCCATAAAAAAATCAAAAATAAGCCAATGAAAAACGAAATTCGGATGTTCAGTGAAGAAATCAAAAGAATGAAAGAAAAAGTTAGCAGATAATGGCTCTTGGTAATGAAAAATTCAAAAATATACAGTGCTTCTCAAAAGTCCTCTCCTCCCCTCTTATTATTGGAACGATTATACATAAACAAGTGAAATTTGGAAACTGAATATCAAAGGTTGTAAACTTCCCTACCAGTGATGATAGATGACGAATCGTCAAAGATGGTATGCATTTAATGGCTCATTAGTAAACATTAAAATTTATTAATGGCTCATTAGTAAACATTAAAATTTAAATTCCATTCAATATGATATCAATTACAGATTTAAAAATCAGTATCTACTTAAAGAAATTGCTCGAAGTGACCTCCATTCACTTCCTGACAGTGAAATATCCTTTTTTTAAACTCTTCTCGTACTTTTGCAAATGTGTCTGCGGAAACAGCCTCACATTCTGCAACAATACGTTGTTTAGAAACGTCAATATTGTCAGGTTCAGTGGCGTTAACTTTCGATTTAAGGTACCCCCTCAGAAAAAATCCAAAGGTGTGAGGTTCGGTGATCGAGCTGGCCATTCCGTTGAACCTCGTCGTCCAATCCATCTACCACGATACTCCCCATCCAAATACCGTCTTACTGCACCGTAATAGTGTGGAGGAGCACCATCCTGTTGAAATGTTATTTCCAAATTGCCGAATTCATCTGGATTATCTTCCAAAATTTCAAGGATTAACGGTTCTATTGCGTTTTGCAACAGCTCCAGATAAACCTCACCAGTTAAATCAGTATTTAAAAAAAGAGGCCCAACGATGTGGTTTCCCAGGATACCTGCCCAAACATTCACCTTCTGGGCAAATTGGGTATGTGTTTCACGAAACATGTGAGGATTTGCGTAACTCAATACCTCACATTCTGTGTATTTACATTTCCATTTAGATAGAAAGTACTTTCGTCACTAAAACAAATTGTTTTGACATAGTCTGGGTGTTGGTTAATTTTAGTTTCCATATTTTCACAAAATTCTAGTCTTCGGTCTGGGTCGTCGTCTGAGAGTTGATGAACCATTTTTAATTTGTATGGATGAAATTTGTTTTTTTTCAACACCCTGTGTACTGTACTTCGACTGACTTTACAGGTAGATGCAATGTGAGTTGTTGAAGAAGTAGGATATATTACTTCTGCCAGTATATAAAAAAATTTCTCATCAGAAATTTGTGGTCTGCCAGATCGTTTCGCATCATTAATACTACCCGTTGTTTCAAACTTACGAAGAAGCTCTCATTAAAAATGCGTTCTGCTGCATGAATATTTTGTCCAGTTTCACCAAGAATTAGGATCGCTGCTACTTTATCACCTAAAGCACGTACCATTTCGCTTCTTGAAGCACTTGAACGTTCGGCTCACAACAGTTTAACAAATTATTAAAATGTACAAAAATATTAAAAGTACCAAAAGCTGCTAAAACAGTTAAACGTTCGATCAACAATACACAAATTATTGAATGTACAAAAACTTGGACAATTACAAAAACGTCAAATTAGGGAGACTAACAAAAACGTCAGCTCATTTGACAACTATCCAGAGGCGGCCTTGAATTTGGAATTTCAGTATTAACTGATTTAATTCATCACAGCTTTGCGTTTTTTAAAAGCGAGTTGCCAAAACTGCCATAAACACAAACAAAATTAGTATCATTGAATAGGTTTTTTCGATATCTCTTAAAAGAGATGTCGCTTGCCGTAGGGTTCCATTTAAAATTATTGGTCACAATGGCCTTGTGACGTCATATTTGACGATTTCGTTATCTATCATCACTAGTAGGGAAGTTTACAACCTTTAATATTGAGTTTCCAAATTTCACTTGTTTATGTATAATCGTTCCAAAAATAAGAGGGGGGAAGGGGACTTTTGAGAAGCACTGTATATAATGAATACAGAGAATCCTACAGATGACTCCTAAATAAAACAAAAAGCGACTATTACAAAAATATGATTCAAGAAAGTGACAATAAATCAAAAACCACTTGGAATGTAATAAATATTCTCAATAATAAGACTGCAAGCAGCACAGCTGTTTCACGGGATTAGTTTAGCGAATGATTTCAATGCTTATTTTGTAAATTTTGCACCCGTTTTGGAGAGTCCAATATTAAGTGACAACAGAAAAATTACCTTAATTAAAATAAATCCCAACTCAATATTTCTGTATCCAGTAAGGGAAGAAGAAATAATTCTAGCAAATTATAAACTGAAAAATAAAATGAGCAGTGGTATCGATAATATACCACAATTTTTTTTTAAATGTGTATCCCTTCCTTATTACCAGTTCTATGCCATATCATCAATGCTTGCCTAATATCTGGTACCTATCCAGATCTAATGAAGTTGGCTGTAGTAATACCCCTATACAAAAAAGGCGAACATAATGACATGACTAACTACAAACCAATTAGCTTGTTATAAGCTTTTTCAAAGCTAATTGAAGTGATCAAATCAATGAGAATTATTAGTTCATTTAACGCACACCGTTTGCTCGATGATTTCCAGCATGGCTTCATTAAAGGAAAAAGTACAGAAACGGCTTTGTTCAAGTTTATAGATGAAATTCAATACTTAATTGAACGAGACTCGTGTGCCTGTGGTATTTTCCTAGACCTTAGTAAGGCGTTTGACTGTGTTGACCACTCCATTTTACTTCGAAAGCTTTTCAATTATGGAATTTACCGTTAATCATTAAAGAAGCTCGCTCAAGACAAATTTAAAAAAAATATGTTTTTGTGTGACATCGAGCCATATTCATTACAAGAATTCATGGAGAAATAATTTTACTGCAGCTGAATAAAATTTTCAATCAATATTACACCTATGACTGTGATATTTTATATATTTATAATTTCTTTTTCAATACATGTTGTAATTTCTTTTATGAGTAAGTATTCCTAGTTATAAGTGACATTTGTATTTTTTATATTTTTTTTATAGTGTATATTATGTCCGACTTGAGGTTTTCAACTGTTTAAAGTTGAAAGCTTCAAATAAATCTATCTATGTATCGAGTTCTGAGCTATTTCAAAGTTTCAAGTCTCTAGTCATCGGAAAGTTAGTTTAAAGTCGATGTCTTCTTATTGTTATTATTATTACAGACAAATAGACAAACAAGAAAGGGAGTTAGTATTGTAATGTTATCCACTTCTGAGCTATGTTTGAAATTTCAAGAGTCTAGCTCATCGGGAAGTTAGTTTAAAATCGATTGCTCCTCACTATTATTATTACAGACAAACAAACAGACATACAAGAAAACGAGTTAATATTGAATTGCCATCCAGTTCTGAGTTATGTTTGAAGTTTCATGCCTCTAGTCATCGGGAAGTTAGTTTAAAATCGATTGCTCCTTCCTATTTTCATTATTAGTACCTGGGCGACCGAGCTTGGCTCGGTGTTTTTTTTTTGTAAAATCGCGTTTTTTTTATTTGGATAAACTTGAAATATTTAGATAAACTTGAAATTCGGATAATGTTATAACGCCAACTCATATAGGTGTCTTTCCTGAAAAAACGCGATTCAACACAAATAAATAATAGTTCAAAAAAAACTAAAAAACACGCTTTTATAGAAAACTAAATTTAAAAAATAAAAAATAAGAAAAAAATGTATTTTATTTAAAAAAAAGCGTGGGGTGCATGGTACCACCTCGGCCAACAATTATCTGTGATCTGAGACATTTCTCACTTTACTGCCCTAGGTAATGTACTATATAATTAGTGGTACCATGCACCCCACGCTTTTTTTTAAATAAAATAATTTTTTTTATTATTTTCAATTTTTTTTGTTTGGTTTCCTATGAAAGCGTGTTTTTTAGTTTTTTTAAACTATAATTTTTTTTCTACTTTTTGGTTTGGTTTATTTATAAAAGCGTGTTTTTTTGTTTTTTTTTAAACTATTATTTTCATTGTTTTTTTGCAAATTAAAAAATGGAATAATCTCATCAAATTAGTGTATTGTCATCGGTCCTCGATAAATCTACAGAGTTTGAATGAAATCTGACCGTTTAAAGTGGGTCAAAATCGCGCCCAAATGAGTCGGTTACAAACAAACATAAAGTGAAGCTAATATAAAGAGTGTAAAAAACATTTTTTCCATTTTCGTGACTAAAACGTGACATATTTCAACTCAAAGTAGTGAGAGAAGTTGTACTTT
Organism: Gonioctena quinquepunctata; assembly: GCA_018342105.1. Lineage (NCBI taxonomy): Eukaryota > Metazoa > Arthropoda > Insecta > Coleoptera > Chrysomelidae > Gonioctena > Gonioctena quinquepunctata. The sequence goes on from JAFIRS010002921.1 coordinate 55,993, forward strand.
CAATCACTAGTGAATAAAAATCTCTTATTCGCAAGTGAAAAAAAAGTGTTACTTAAGTTACCAATAAACAACCATCCAAAATGCTTGGCTAGATATGAAATCCCCCGTAAACTTCACTGTGCCACTTTATACCACAGAATTATCCTCTCAAAACAGCCTTCATATTTATACCGCGAAATTGTTTTGCGCTCCACAACATAAACATACGAACGAAGGGTATTATAACCCCGCCTATTAATAAAACAAGCATGTTTGAAAGAAGTTTCTTTTATAATATATCTGCTGTTAATCAAAGACAAATCTGTTTCTATTTTTCATGAAGCCTATAGAAAATTGCCATTGTCACTTCAATAGGATTTGATTTTCTGTGTCCACTTTCTTTTTAGTTTTTAGTCTTTGATATTCATTTCCAACCACATATATATATATATATATATATATATAAGCCTATGTATAATATGGATAGATAAAAATGTCAAAATACTAAAAAAAAAAAATAATTAAAAATTATTAGTTTAATTTTTTTAACACAATCAATTTCATACACTGTCATAATGATTATAACCCATAATTGGTAAAAAGACAACAAAAAGTCTAGTTTTACAAAATTTTCATGAATTAAAAGTGATCAACACATTTATAAATTTGAAACATACAGTTTATGAAATTGTAGCTAACTAAAAGTAGCCAATGGTAGAACAGCAAACTTCTTGATGAGATTAGCCAATCAGGGAATAGATGTCATATGGAAAATTGGAAATTGTGAGAGAATAACAACGGGGTGATGTCATAAGCAATTATTATTGAAATATGTACATAGTAATAAGAATGGGAAAATAGTTGTATATATAAATTATATAAGATGAACCCAAACAGTGAAATGTGACAATTTGGTGCGCGAATTCAAACATTCAAATGAAAAAAGAAGAGGGAAAATTGGTATCCAAGGGAGCAACAAACAAAGCCACAGGAGATCGAAAATAAATTTACAAGGGAATGCCACGCAACATTTTGGGAAAAAGAAAAATGAAATAATTCCAACATTAGAAGAGAAAAACCAATATTACCTTAATTATACAACATATCCAAGTGTCCAAAGCTGATTTATGCATATGTATGGTTCCTGATTTATGGTATTGGAGTTCCTGATAGAGCTTGGAGTGAGAAAGGATCCAGTTTCAGGGCATATCTTGAACACTGACATCTCCAGCAGGTATAAAAACTTTAATCCGGTACATGAACAATATACAAATAACGTATCTCACATCTGAAGAACTTTATTTCACTTTATTTTGAACCATAAAAGAAAAATTCACTCTCAAGGAAAAAGTGAGGTTCTGTCTATCTATCCATGATTTGATTTTAATGATTATCCGTGAATATTTGTAGATTCACATTAGTATAAGTTATTTCTCGTAGGCCAGGTAAAATTAAGTCTTCCTGAATAAAGGAAATAATTGCTTTTTGATACTTTGTTGTTTATTTTCTTACAATGATCAACAATCATAACAATGACCATTGAATAACCTGAAATTAGACAGCAATGGCTAGTGGCTCTATTGCCTGAACCGGCTATCTGAGGTAAGAGGCGTACCAACTGTTGCTTAGCCGTGGTGAGAAAAGTGATAACAATTGGCAGCTGCGTGACGAGAGAACAGTGACGTTCTCTAGTAATTATTATTACAGCATACAATACATATACAGGGCAAAAATATCTATCTATATAATATCAATTTGGCTCACAAAGAATAGCAAAAACTATCAGCAATCTTCATTATATAATAACAACTATTATTATTCAATTCATCATAACATAACGAATTGGCACCCAAAACGTGGGGCGAAATAATATCAAAATAATTTATTATATCAACAAAATATAACAATATATATATATATATATATATATATATATATATATATATATTTATATATATATATATGTTTATATGTGTGTATACATGTTTACATTTCTACATTTCTACTTCACCTTTATCACTCTCATTTTATTTTATTATTTTTGTCTTTTAATTATGCTAAGATTAGGTTAAGTTTGGTTGAGTGAGTTAAAGACCTTGCGCCCAGCAAGAGATGAACTTCGCCTTTTCAGTATACCATTTCAACTGTACTCAATGAAGATTATTATTATTATTATACACATTACTCATAGCGCAGCAACAGTGTCGAATTATTCGTATCGAGTAGGCTGGTTTCCAAATTAAATGCAACACAAGCAACGGTAGCGCAGATTTTTATTCTTAGTAGGCTGGTTGCAATTTTGTTTCGACGAGTCATTGACACAATAGTTATTTATGCAGCAATTGCAAAATAATTTCTTTCAATTTCTGCAAAAATGGAAAAAATCAGATTTAAAACACGTGAGTAAAGCGTATGTAACCACTCACCACATAAAGGTTCGTGATTAAATGCTACGCTCTACTCACTTGTCCTAAAAATAGCTATATTTTATAACCTAACCTACCGGTATTCCAGACGTCGTAGTTAAATCTGATGGATTCGCCAGTTCTACCAGACGTCGTAGTTTAATCTAACCTAACCTACCATAATTTTTGTTTGTGTAAAATCGCGTTATTTCAGGAAAGACACCTATATAGATGAACTAGAAACAAAACCCTTCTAAATACAAAATTCCATCCAAATCGTTAGAGCCGTTTCCGAGATAGTCGAAATATATATATATATATATATATATATATATATATATATATATATATATATATATATATATATGTATACAAAAATTGCTCGTTTACAGATATAAGATTATAGACAAACAAATAAACCGACAGACAATAAAGCGAATAAATATTGTATTGTCATCCACTTCTGAGCTATGTTTAAAGTTTCAAGTATCTAATTCATCGGGAAGTTAAATTGAAATTGATTGCTCCTTGCTATAATTATAATTACAGACAACAGACAGACAAGAAAGCGAGTGAATATTGCATTGCCATCAAGTTCTGAGTTATGTTGAAGTTTCAAGCTCATCGAGAAGTTAGTTTAAAATCGGATGACACTTAAAAAGCTAAGGTCTTCTTAACTCACACAAATCTCCCACGTCCGAGGGTTGCTTTGCAACTAATTTGGCGGTTGAAAACACTTTTAAACACTTTTTTTTAAATAAAAACGTGGTAATAATAAAATAGTATATTATGCAACGATCATGTGATGATAGCTATTGATACACGAGCACGAGGTAACCGTGTGCGAGTGTATTAATAGCCATTACATGATCGTTACATACACTATTTTTTCTACGACCAATAAATAATAAAATGATTATTGATAAAAAAACCTTTTGAAGACAAGCTTTTATTCAAATGCACTAAAAAGTTAGAAATAATTGCTTTGGGTGTGTGACGTAGGTTATTCCGTGAGTTATAGATTCAAAAGCTTGTCGCGCAAAGTTTTCAGTTCGAATACAAAAGCGACAAGCTTTTGGATCTATAACTCACGGAATAACCTACGTCACACATCCAAAGCAATTATTTTTTACTTTCCAGTGCATTCGAATAAACGCTTGTCTTTAAAAAGTTATTCTATTAATTATTTTATTTTGTGCTCTTCAGTACTTAAGTACGCCTTAATCTATGCATTTTTGTTAAAGCATCGTTATTATGAGGCCTTTTTTTTCCTGTAAGTTCGGAGGAGACTAGCTAAAGATTAACTCATCCACCATTTTGGAGTTGCCATCTTCAATTCATGAATTTCAACTAAATTCATAATCTCCGACCCCGAAAACCCCCACATACCAATTTTGAATAGAATCGCAGCATAAACACAGAGATCATCATCTTGGAGCCGCCATTTTGTTTTTATGAATTTTCAAGAAAAACTCATAATCTTCGACCCTGAAAACCTCCACATACCAATGTTGAATCGAATCGAACCATAAACCTAAATCCCGTCCGCCATCTTGGAGCGTCATTTGGTTTTTTCTCCAACAAAAATTCCATGAGCCGCCATTTCAATTTCATAAATTTTAAAAAAATTCATAATCTAAGACTCCGAAAACCCCCAAATACAAATTTTGAATAGAATCGGACCATAATCACAAAACTCCTCTTCCATTTTGAAGCCGCCATTTTGAATTGAAAAATTTCGCGAAAAATCAATAATCTCCGACCCCGAAAACCCCCACGTACCAATTTTGAATCGAATCGGACCATAATCACAAACCTTGTCCGCCATCTTGAAGCCGCCATATTGAATTTTTGAATTTCGAAGGAAAATTCACCATCTCCGTCCCCGAAAACCCCTACATACAAATTTTGAATGGAATCGGACTATAATCGCAAAACTCCTCCGCCGTTTTGGAGCCGCCATCATAAATTTATAAATTTTGACAAAAAAATCATTTTCTCCGACCTCGAAAACCCCCACATAACAATTTTGAATTGAATCGTAACATAATCACAAAACTCGTCCGCCATCTTGGTGCCGCAATTTTGTTTTTTTTTTCTCTAACAATTTTATAATGCATTGTTACCGGAATTATGAACACCTGCCAAATTTCAGATCAATCGGATGTCGGCAAGTGCTCCAAAAATGTATTACAAATTTTGAAGCGGAAAGAATGACAACGAAGCAAGTTAAATAAAAGCTTGTAAAAACAAGAATTTTTGGTGGTGTACAAGATAATTCTTCACTGCTCGACATACTTATAGGTACTTTTGACGCGTTGTGATGGAATGTCAATTAAAATTAAATGTCAAACAAGTATGTAGAAACATACCACTTGATTATCCCCAAGTACGTGTTTCTATATGCTTGTGTATTAATAGCTATCATTACATGATGCATAATATACTAATCATTGACCAAAATCTGTTTCGAAATGAAAATCCGTGTTAAAATGGACAATATTAATAAATCGATAGCAGATATTCAATTTGCGTTTTATGATACGGGAGTAGAAAAAAAAGAACTATTGGATTCTTGAATAAACATTATTTTTTTCAGAAAAACAATTTGATTTCAGATAATGCTGTAGTATTTTCAACAACTTTCCAAGCCAGATAATAATAAATCAGTTCGTTGTGTGTTTTTCGAAGACCATCGCTGGCCTTCGACACGGTTGATCATAATATTTTGATCAACCCACTCGAGGAACTTGGCCTTAGAGGGGTTGCACTTGATTTTCTGAATACACATCTGAAAAATAGGGTTCAGCATGTCCAGATGAATATTTCATTTTGTGAGGCTACTCGTGTAGAATATGGTGTCCCACAAGGCACAATTTCGGGACCAATTCAATATACATCAATGGTTACCGGAACTTGAAAAGCTATGGAACTGCTTTGGATGTGTTGATGATACCGTAATCCAATATGAAGCTGACAGTTGGAAAGAAGTAAAGAAAATTACTGAAAGTGACAACAAAAATGTAAACATGGTTAGTCGAAAAAACAAACTATTTGCCATATAGCTGCAACTTAACTAAAATACCAAACTATAATACATTAGAAATGAATAATGGAAAATTGTCTATTGAGGGAGTTAATCATTTGAAATATTTAGGGGAAGAAAATGATCAAAACTTAAAATACCATAAATAACAACATCCGTCAGCCATATTGGATTCGCCATCTGGAATTTCTAAATTATGATAAAAAATTCAGAATGCACAACCTTGAAAACAGTCAGATATCGACTGTGAGTTGTATAGGGCCATAAACGACCATATTGGGCCATTGTCCTGAATTTCTTAATTTCTATAAGGAAAATTGAATCCACTACCCTGAAAACCTTTAAATATCGCCTTCAAGATGGATAGAACCTCAAATAATAACATTTGTCCACCATATTGGATTCACCATCTCAAATCTCTAAATTATGATGAAAAAATGAAAATCCGCAACTTTCAAAACCTATTCCATACGCTCAGATATCGACAGTGATATAGATCGTAGCATAAACGACCAAATTCATCCACCAAATTGGAGCCGCTCTAAACACTTTGAAATATCGATTTCAGATGCCGAAAACGCTTAGATATCGACTTTGAGTTTGATAGAAACATACATAACATAACATATTAGAGCCGTCATCTCAAATTCCTGAATTATGAAAATTTCGTCCTCCATATTTTGGCTGTCATTTCCAATTTGTAGTACATGAAATCGTTAAAGCTTTAAGGTTAAAAATATTGAAAAACAATTAAGACCTCAATAGATCAGCAATTTTTCTCTCATATTTTTTTATTTCCTCTGCTGCTGGATATATTGTTAAAATAACACGTGTTTATAACATTTTCAGATTACGCTTTGTTGAGGAAGAAATTATGCCAAACCATATTCCGTATTTGGATTCCATTTTAACCAACCCATTTGCCTGGTAGACATCCACTGATTGTTCGTAAAAATGAAAAGTTCAAGATGATTTTCTACAAAACGGTTATTTTCATTTTTCTCATTCTCATTTCAACTGAATTCGCCGGGATCGATGCCCAAAGAGGTTGCCCACCCATGGAACTTATTCTACCTTGTCGGTGTTTGATGCGAGGACAGGAATTCCAGATATGGTGAGTGTATTAGATTAATTTTAGTATAGGTACTTGACTAATTATTTTATTTCATTACACGTAACAATCATATCACAATAAATAAATCAACCAAAGAATTGTCCGACTGCAACTGACTCACTAACTATACTCTAGCTGATCAACCACTTATCAAATGACTAACTGTCTATCGCTAGAGTGCGATGAGCTTTTACAGTCGCCTGCCACATACGATATAATATTCCAGTAAGCTCGGTGAACTTTCGAGAGTGACCGCGATCTTTCCATATGGGTCAAATGACTAACTGTCTATCGCTAGAGTGCGATGAGTTTACAGTCGCCTGCCACATCCGATATAATATTCCAGTAAGCTCGGGAACTTTCGAGAGGAACTTTCCATATGGGTCACGGCTATTAGTAACAATAGTATTAGTAACAATAAATTCCGTGTAGTGAATAATTCGAAAATTATGAGAAAAAGAGGACAATATATCTGAATTGAACAAAGACAAGGAAACAAGTGGAAACAACCAGGAAACAAGAATATAAACAAATCGCTGTGAGTGAAATATTTTACTTGCCATTTGCTCCGAATCCACACGAAATAATCCATATTTTCATATTATGAGCAGGGTTTAGGGACCGTCGTGGGGCAAAACTGATTATATATTCGTCATCTATGAGAAATTCTAAGATTTTGAGGAAGGGGGCTCAGCCCCCCCCCTTTTTTCGACAAAAATATTGTTTTCGACGGAATCGAAAAATTTTATGAGACTTTTTGATTTGAAACGCGGAGATAATTTTTTTTTGGGGGGGGGCACTTGTTCGTTAAAATCGAGGGGGTCAACTAGGAGAAGGAATTTTTTTTCGCGTTCAGACAAATGGTCCCCCGTCCTTTTTTAAAAAGTCCCCTGGCACAATCCGCATTTCTCTACGACCCCCCCTTTGGGCTGTGCGCTTCCCCGAGGACTAGTTTGAATAACGAGAATAGATTTGATTTATTAAAAAAATGTGTATGTGTGTGTATTAATAAATGTAGAAATATGTAAAGGTGTGAATCATTTCAATAAATGTTCAAAATGTTCTCGAAAAACATAACAGGATATAACTACGGATCATATTTTGTGTGATGGCACAGTCGGTTTCCTGGTACTATTCTCTTAAAAAAATCAGCCATTTTCTGCTCTATTGATTGGTATACAAAGACAATAGGCGTTGAGGCAGCAGGTAAGAGGCAACAGAAACGATAGATGCTAAAGTATTTCCATTTTTCAACTTAACAAGGAAGTGATTAGGAGATCATTGGTCCTTTTCGATTCCAGTCCTTCAAAAGGAATCGGAGGTTGATTTTTGAGTAGTTGATAATGAAAGAAAAATACTTGATATTAAGATAAGTATACCCACACCCGATTCTGGAAAGTCTAAAATCATGAATCTAGAAATTTTCGTTAGTTTCGTGTTCTCTTCTTTCATACTACTCTAAAAAATCCTTCTTATGTACCACTTACACATACCTATACTTTTTAGAAAATCAACTTTTCAACTCATAAACTCAGAACTCAGATAGAATATGCATGGAGAAAAGAAAAATAAATTGAGAGACAAAGAGAAAATAAATCCTAATAATGATAGTATAAGTTGTTTTGAATTCAGTGTCTAATACCATTATTATCATCAGGTGTTCCCACAGCAGCTTATCGAACGTACTGGATGGCCTGAAATCCTTAGGTCGTTATTTACCAGATCCAATAGACGAACTCATCTTAGAGAATAACTTTCTCCCTTCATTGTCGGGCAGAACGTTTTCCCCGCTGAAAGTTATCCGGTTGATGCTGCGTCAAAATAGTCTCGAAAGGGTCTCTGGCGATTGGTTGGCCGATCTCGAATCGAGTCTGATGGAAATATTCATCGTAGAACCCCAACTAACCAGTCTTCCAGAATTTTCCCTGTCGCAGCTGAAAAACCTTCGAGCAGTTACAATACAATCCAGAGCTATGAAATACCTACCAATTTTTTCCGGACTTCCCAAGCTGAAGTATATCCATATCGAATCAAACTCTCTCCTAGCATTATCACCAGCCAATTTCAAAGACAATCCTTCCTTAGAAAAATTGCATATACAGTCTAGTCCCAGACTGACTAGGCTCGAAGCTAATCTCTTCGATGATCTCCCGAAACTTGATCTCATCAATATTACCGGTTGTGGACTCAACTGGATGCACCCCAGAGTACTAGGAAGGCTGCCTAGCTTGAAGGAGTTGTCTCTGATTGGAAATAAATTCACGGATGCCGGGATGGTAGGCAGATCCAGTAGAGATGTACCCCTACTTGAAATACTCAGGTAAAACATAATTAATTGATTAAAATTATAATGATTACTTCCTGAATCAGTACTCATTATTTGAACATGTTGTCTCCAAAATTTGTTTTCGTCTTATATATTATTTTCTGTATAATCATTTGGACTGTTTTCCCTAACAGATTGGACCACAACCGCATAGGAAAACTTACAGAAGCAACATTCGTAGATTTACCATCACTGAAGAAAATTCACCTGTCAAACAACCTCATAACGGAAATTCAACACGGTGCTTTTCATCGACTACCAGCCTTGCGCAGTTTAGACATGAACAATAACTTGTTGGTACGTTTCCACCCAAGGAGCTTTTTGCACCCTTTGGAAAGTCATTTGGAAGAGCTTTTACTGATGTACAATGACATCAGTGACGTCATGGAGCTACGATCACTACTAGATGGTTTACCCAGGCTAGTATTTCTAGACATGAGCTACAACAGACTGAGATCAATACCATATGGTGCATTGAAGGGACATCCAACATTGGAACAGATAAATTTGGGGTACAATATGTTGAGCATAATTCATAAAGAAGCTTTCATAGCGATGCCAGCTCTGAGAGAACTCAAACTCATGAATAACTCACTCACAGATCTCCTAGAAACGCCATTTTGGAATCTCCCAGCCTTGAAGGGACTGGACCTAGGGAAGAATTCCATCAGAAAGTTAGATCCCAGGTTCTTTGCCAACGTAGGATCTCTCAGACGAATGGATCTGAGCAACAACGAGCTAATCTTTCTGCATCCAGAAGTGTTCGTACCAACACCATTTTTGGAACACATCAATGCTTCTCATAACAGTCTGAAAATCATACATCCAGTAACCTTCAGACATCTAACGCAACTGTATGAAGTGGATTTGAGTCATAATTCTTTGAAAAATTTAGTGGCACAGTTGCCCAAGAATATTGAGCGCTTGCATCTGCATCACAATGAGATATCCAAAATTTCCATTCAGGATTTGGTTTTGCCTTCCCTGCGGTTGTTGGATTTATCTTTCAACAGTATACAGGACATCCCACGGGGGTCTTTGAAGGGTTTGGTTCATCTGAAGAGACTACACTTAAGTAAGTATTATTTATTATTTTCTTACACGATTTTTGTCCATTACTTGAAACTTCCTTGCACCACTTCAAATCAATAATTATATCAAGATGCTCTATTTGGAGGCGGCCACTACTATCTCAAGACACATATTGGTCTGATGAGGCCTTAGGATGATCCAACCTAACTGAGATTCTCTGTATTTCTCTGTTACTTTATTTATTCTACAGATCCAACTATAGAATAGGGAATAAACTGATAGAAATCATTATATTAAATATACACGGGGTGTGATCTAACGTCTTGGATACCCGTGAATGACGGGAGTATAGTGCCATTTCATAACAAATTACAGTGATTAAAAATTCGAAAAAGAAATGTTTTTGTCATAAACAAAATTTTAGGAACCACTGTCCGCCTAACCTCAGCTGAGTCTCTCAGAGCCGTAAGAAAGCACTGGCAATTGCCGCATGAAATAAACATTTAGATAATGTGGAATGTGGAATTGATTGTTTGGTAAATGTACAAAAAGAGTCTACGCATCCATTGTAGACTAACCTGTGGTAGAAGTCCATTGTATCTCGAAGTGGAGTGGTATGATTTTACGAAGTAGAAAAACTCAAAGTCGTCTCCACAATTTAATATTGCAATCGATTAGTTAAATGATGGTGGAAAGGTAAAAAACCATCGATTAGACATGTTTCGAACCTCTATAGGTTCACCATCAGCGGAATTTAAAATTCTACAATAAAAGAAGAGCAAAGAAGTAAAACCATAGGTAGTGCAGTACAATATATGTTACTTACATGGAGATGAAATGTGGAACGTGAAACAATAGCAGCAATGAATGGTGATTGACAGCACACAAGGAGCCATCCATCAAGCAAACTGAATTGTCAAAACCCTACTATAGAGCGATGACAGGAGAACAACATGCACGGAACAATGATGGAATGGAAGCAAATCCAACCGTGCAGAGAGCTCAGATGTCACCTATCCATATTTATAACAAATATATAATATCTACTAGTAGCACATTTATGTATCAAATTAAAGAACATTGCGTATATGACAGACTAGTTATTCCAACGAACGCCATGAAGTGTGACCGATACTGAAGAAAGGAATAACACAACACAGAGCTAACCGGACTAACACCTGTCCAAACGAACACATCTACTATGACATAGAACAATCGGTTAATCGGAGATCAAGGCAAGAAAGAATTCTAATGAAATGTAAGGGAATTAAAAAACTTTCGGCAATCAAATTGTACTTGTTCGTTTAGAGAAACAACACTCGGATTGTTCATAATAGAATTGGTCTCAAACATTTCAAGAAAATTAAGTAGAGAACCTTTTTGGCAAACGTGTAAAATATCTAAATCAGTATCAATATCAAAGCTATGATGGTGATTAAGAATATGGTTAGCAAATAAACTTTTAGTATTATAATCATCTATGTGTGGGTTTCTAGAACTCTCAATTAGTTTAACATGTTCCAAAACTCTTGTTTTTATTTTTCTACCACTCTGACCGACATATTGAGCAACACAATCATTGTGTGAACAAGAAATTCTGTAGACGCCTGATTTGTGGGCGAGAGGTACTTTATCTTTAGAATTAACTATCATTTTGGAAATCGGATCCGTAGTGTAAAAGGAGAAATTGATATCATTACCGATTTGTAGACTACCTGCGATTGGTATTTGATTTCATAGTGATGAAAACAAATGAACCTCGTTATATCCAAACTGGTGATAAAGTCAGAACTAGTAGATGAAGTCTACACACTTCGAAAAATGTCATGCAATAATGCAATAAAATATAGGGTGTATTTGAAAAAGTCGAGTTTTTGCCATTTGTAATTTGTCATTTTCAAAAAATCGTGTAGAGTTCTTGAATGAGTTGATAGATTACATTTCAAAATTTTATGTTGATAATGTTCACTATAACATTATAATAGGTGATATAAATATAAATATTGCTATTGAAAACACCATTACCGATGACTATCTAGATTTGACGGGGGGAATGGATTTTCATCTACTATTAATGCATTCACAAGAATTCATAGCAACTCTAGGTCTTGTATAGACCACATATTCGTGAAAACTAAATTAGGCGTTCAGAAATACCTGACAATTACTCTCAAAAATAGAGTAAGTGATCACTACCCTATTCTAATAGAAATACCTCTCCAAAAAGCAATTACAGACAACAAATACAAAAACAATTACATAAAATTTCACAGACCCAGTCAAACTCTGGAAAAATTCTGAACAAATGGATTGGTCCCATATTGAAAATACAAATAATATTTCCGAGGCTGTTGAAATTTTCATTGAGAAACCGAAGGAACTATTAGATTGTTTTTGTTTAAAATTGTTTTCAACCGCCAACTTAGTTGTAATGCAACCCTCGGAAGTCAGAGACTTGTATGAGTTAAGATAACGGGGACCTTAGCTTTTCATGTGTCATCCGAAGCACTACTCGGACAGTTTGAAGAATTGATACCTAGATACCAAGGATGTTCGGTTGGTCACCTATCTCCTCCCGATCAACTAAACTACAGAAATAAATGTTTATTTCAGTTACCGTGCCGAGAATCGAACTCGCACCATCTGGACATCAGCCAGCGCCTCTACGCTCACGGCCACCAACCCAGTGGAAATGAAAAACGAGTTCCTCACTTATAGAAATAGATTGCATATTCTGATAATAAATGCCAAAAAATAATACTACAATAAAAAAAAACAATGAAAATAAAAACAACACAAAACAAGTATGGAAAATAGTACAGGAAGTTGCGAACTCAAAGAAGAAAGAAACAAGAATTAAGGAAATAAAAAATTAAGATAACAACAAAATTACTATTGTAAAATGCATTAGCAACGAATTCGATAATTGTTTTGCTAGTGTTGGGGAAATATATGCAAATCAAATAAAAAAAACTGATTTCGAACCAACCAAACATTCGCTAAATTATTAATTTTTTCTGAACCCAACAAACAAAAGGGAAATATTGAAAATAATCAAAAATCTCTCAAATAATGGAACACCCAGACCAGATGGCATCAGAGCAGAACATTTGAAAGACATAGGAATTTTCATTGCAAATCCGCTAGCGTATTTGGTAAACTGGTGTTTAGAAAAGGCAAAATGGCCTTCACCTCTCAAATCCGCCATAATAAAACCAATGTTCAAATCTAGCAATGAGAGTGACATGTCCAACTATAGACCTATTTCAATAATAGTAATATCTCAAAATTTTTCGAAAAAGTAGTTAAGACTAGAATTTAAAATTAACAAAAAAATAATATCCGAAAACCAGTTTGGATTTCAGTCACAAAAATCAACAGAAGATGCTATCTCTTTGTTGACATCCGAAATGTATAAGTCACTAGATAAGGCTACGCTACGCTTCGTGTTTTTCTAGACCTAGCCAAAGCTTTCGACAATATAAGTCACTCGCAATAGTTGGAGATATTGGACGATATTGGCATTAGAGGTAATGAGGTCTTATCTAGAAAATCGTAAGCAGTTTGTTAAAATTGAAGACGAAATGAGCAATGCTTCTACGGTGAGATTCGGTGTTCCACAAGGTACTGTTCTAGGACCCATCTAGTTCATAATATATATGAGCAATATTTTATTTTCAAATTGTACCGGAAAATGATGATGCCTTAGTACCGTATAAGGCTGAGACATGGCAACAGCCGAAACTTATAGCTGAAGAAGATCTCCTTAATAACAAAAAATGGATGGATTATAAGCTTTTAAATAAAAATACCAACAAAAAAACTGAATTCATGACATTCACTTGCATCAAAAGAACGCTACTTACTAATACATATCTCAAAATTGACGATTTCTCAATAACAAAAATTATATTAGATACTTAGGAGTAACTATCGAAGAACTCCTAAGAGAACAGTTCTGCCTCAATTCAAATTACTTGTGAATATCTTAGATACCAAACAACTCAAAATTATTTATTTTGCACTAGTCCAATCAAGGCTGAATTATGCTATCATCGGTTGGGGTGGCTCCGCCCGTGTGTACCCAATAAACTCATCAATATACAAAAACGATTTTGAAAATTATATACAAAAAACCCTTGAAATATCCTATTGAAAATGTATTCCAAGAAATTAAAATATTTGACTTACGACAATTATTCTATCAAACGGTAGTCATATACCAATACAAAAACAGGCATAACCTAAAGTCTCACAATACAAAACAAATAAATACCCATATATTACCACATTTACATCGAAGACTGTAGGACAAAGGAGTTTTGCTCCAAGGATGTACTGCATTATCCTGAGGAAGTGAGAAATAGTCACTCGACTAACCTTTTCAAAAAAAATTGTAAAATCTTCACCTTAACTTAAGGGAAGAACTATTCAAATGAAAATTTAATTAAAGCTTATTTTTTGTTTATTGGTAATTTTAATTTTTTAATTTTATTTTTTCTCTATTTTAACACATACTTTTTTCTTACTTCGAATCTCAATTGTAATATTGTATAAATATGTGTTCACATTCCCTAACAAACTCTACATGAAACCACGTGTGCCTTCGTGCAGCACAAAGGCTTTGTAGGAACTTTTGGTTTATTTTCACTCAATTGAAACCCATATATTATGAATATGTATGAATATATTAATTACTTTATAGTAGAAATAAACTATTAGTATTATTATAGGACAAATTGGTGGCAATTGATGACAGTCTTCCTCCACTCGTACCAGTGCTACTAATTGGTTAACATGTACAAGGCGGGTGCTTTCTAGATATTATCTGATGAATACTTTTTTTCAGCTTCGAATCCACTGCAGACTATAAATGATTTATCCTTCGATGGACTGGATCAGTTAGAAACTTTGGATTTGAGCAGGAATAGATTGGTACAGATCCATCCGGGCTCGATGAAATCCCTAGGTACACTGAAGAACCTGAATATCGCCAACAACGAAGTGAACCTAGTTGGACCTAATCTTCTTACTCGCAGCAAAAACATCCAGAACATAGATTTCAGTGGGAATAAAATTTCGGAAATATTCCCAGGAACACTTGACAGTAGTGAAAATGTAGAGATTTTGAACATGTCACATAACCTTCTGGTACAGATACCGCAAGCACTGTATGGACGTAGAAAGTTGAAAAAACTCGATTTGGCTAGTAATCGCATAAAAAATATCAATTCAACGGTACTGAGTAGCTTGACGAGCCTCAGGGAGCTGAAGTTGAGCAAGAATTTCATCAAACTTCTCGAAGAAAATACTTTCACCAATCTTCAACAAATAAAGAATATATATTTAGATGACAATGAGCTGGAATTTGTGGAACCGAACGCCTTGAAAATGTTACCAGTGCTGAAATCTATCAAACTGGATAAAAATAAAATAATATTTCTACCAAGCATGGCTTTCAACACCCTGCCATTGTTGCAAAGTATCGAGTTGCAGCAAAATGAACTGAAGAACATCGAACCCAATGCCTTTAATCTCGTCCCTCACGTGCTTCTTCTGAATCTGAGCTACAATGAGCTGAGTAGTATTGAAAACGTCGGATTACCGGGGTTGAACTCGGTTGAGCTATTGGATTTGAGTTTCAACAGAATATCGAGGTTGGCAGGTGCAAATTTGAGGAAGTTAGAATGGTTAGTTGAACTTAAGATGGACAATAATGGTATCTGTGAAGTCGAAGAAGGAGTTTTTGATAAGATGATGCGATTGAAAGCGCTCAGTTTGGTGAACAACAAGATTGTATATATTCCAGAAATGGCTGCACAGAGGCTGAGGAGTAATGTTGCAAACATAGATATCAAAGGTGAGTTCCAATCGGAATGAATATTTTTTTCAATTGTACTTGTACTCCAATAGATAACAACAAATAACTAACTGACTAGCCGCATCCACCGTCGCTTATATGAGGTCATTATTCTCGTAGAGTGCTCACTGCAGAATTCTCTAATGGATTGCCTTCTTGGAACTCGTGTGGGCGGTAGGTCGCTACCTCCTCGGAGATTTCCAGTCACTTTCAACGGCAGTGTGGTACTGTATTCGTAACACTGTCGTCTTTATTTTATATTTATTTATTTATTTAATCAACGGGTAAACCCTATTTTTACATGATAAGATAAAATACATTATCATTAACTTAATCTACTTACAGCTAATCTAAATTTAATAATATAACATAAAATGAATTAGATAGACAAAATATCACATGTTGAGATAAGTTAAAGTAAAAGTACAGTTTACAGACATTAAACTCATCATTGAAATCACTGAGCTTTGATTCAGGGTAACTTTTTCAATGTTTGCTCTAAAGACACGAATTAAGAGCCAAAGAAGTCAATATGACCACTATATTGATTTCCATACTTCGCCAATCTGTTAACTGGTGAATTTTGAGCAAAGTTACTTAGGCATAATGTTGTGTGGAAAACTTTGGAAGTTCTGGTTTGTCTAACCGGAACATTCAGGTAAATTCATATAATAGGCAGAGACAGTTGATTATTCCCGATATAATTTTATAGAGGAAACAAATATCTTCAGTTGATTCTTCTTTGTTCTAGAGACTCTGAGTTCAAATACTCCATGATTCCGGCATAATTATATTCACCATAATTCAACCCCATTTTGTAAGCTACACAACCCAGAAATGTTTTCTGATCCCCTTCAATATTCTTTTTTTGGTAACTGTAGTTAGGAGTCCATACAACGGCTGCATATTCAAGTATTGATCTAACTAATGCACAATATAGAACTTTAGTTGTTTGAACTGAAAATTCCTTGGATGATCGTATGATGAAGCCAAACATTTTAAATGAATGGGAAATTATGTCTCTGATGTGTGGGTACAATATAATTCTGTTATCAAATCAAACGCACAGGTCACGAATATCATTGACAGTTTCGGTAGGAGTATCACCCAAAAAATATTGATATTTCTTTGGTGAATTTGATTTGAAAAAGGTGACATTTATTGATGTTTAAATCTATGACGTCACACCATTCATAGAATAGAGAGATTTCTGTTTGCAGATTTATCGCATCGTTGTCGTTATCAATTTTGTTAAAAGTCATTCGCAAACAACAATTATTAAGATTTTTTAACAAGGAGGGATATGCCGTTAAAAAACAGATTGAAGAAAAGTGGGCCCCAGTGGGACCCTTGGAGGACACCAGATGTCACAAAAATGGGCTCAGATACAATGCTACCTATTTAACTCTTTGAGTACGACCTGTCAAATAACGTCTTAGCCAGTTGAGCAAATTGCCAGAGATCCCTTAAGCTTCCAACTTTGCCAGTGGTATATCGTGGTTGACTATGTCGAAGGCCTTAGAGAAATCTGTATAGGTAGAGTCGACTTGGAATTTGTTCTCTAATGCATTGATAATGTACTGATGGGTCGTTCAACGAAAGTGGTCGATAGGATGTAAATGTCGAATGTGTAGATGAGGTTCTGGTGATCTTCAAGATGTCATTGATGTGTAAAAGAAACAAGTTGGGGGACAGGATGGAACCCTGTGGGACCCCGGCATTGATTGTCATTGCATGGGAGGAAACACCGTCAACCGCCACATGAAGGGAGCGATCTTACATGAAGTTCTAGCCACTGGCGCAGTTTGGTTGGGAGACCGTAGGCAGATAATTTGCTCAATGATGCCTAGTGCCAGACGCGGTCGAAGGCTTTGGATATATCTTAGGCTATTGCACGGGATTCTCCAAATTTCTCGACAGTGTTTGTCCAGAGCTGAGTCACATATGCTAGTGAATATCCATCGGACTGAAGTTGACGGAATCCATATTGTCTGTCGTGAATTATCTCAAATTTTTCTAGATATTTGATGAGTTCTATGTTGATCGTTTTCTCCATAACTTTGGTTATGGCTGAGAGTAGTGCAAAAGGGTGGTAATTCGCAGGAATGTTCTTCTTTTACTTTTTCGGGATGGGTTTGACTCCAGCGTCTTTCCACACGGACGAAAATACCCCTTTGTTCTACTCCGAATCTTGAGAACATGTTGTCTACCAATGACCTTGCTATTGTGGATGCCTCCTAGTCTGGAATGGCATAGGCTTCTAACCATTTACTGAAACAGTCAATTGTAACAAGAATGTTTTTGTTGCCATCGTCCGTCACAAGAAATGGTCCAGCCACGCCAATGGCAATCCGTTCGAATGGTGCACCGATGTTTGTATTCCTTCATATCTTTCCTGTATCTTGTTTTGTGACCCTTATTAGCGCTGCTCTCTGGAAATTTTCTGCACCACCTTTCCATATGGTTTCAACATTGAACCCAGAAGAACCTCTCCTCTTCCTGGTGGGTTGACGACCTCCCATCAGCTGAGTCCCATACCCGTTTGAGTAGTCTATTTTCCCCAGCTAGGAAATCCCATTGTGCCCACATTGGCTTGGAGATGAGAGCTCCAAAGAAAGGGAAAAAACATATACACAATGTTACTTACAACTAGGTTAGTTTTTCTCGTTTCCAAAAATAGAAAATAATAAAATCGACATAATGCTAAATCCATATACAGGTTAATGAAGTATGACCACACAAAGATGAATTATTGGTAATCGCCACTCATGTTTCATATCTACCCAGTTTTTTTGAATTATTTTCCATTTAAAGAAATCAGCGAAAGAACATGAATAAAAAGTGAGAATAAAGCACCTGCTCGAGACTACGATTTACATTTTATGTTTGATCTTCCCTCTCAGGTTAAAATATGAATTGTTAAGGTTGTCCGATCTTCTATTCACACATGTTTATTCATGTTTCGTTATTATTATCATTTCGTCAAAGAGTCTATTTTTACACGCTTTATATTAGCTTCACTTGTATGTTTGTTTGTTTGTTTGTTTGTTTGTTTGTAACCGACTCCTTTGGGCGCGATTTTGACCCACTTCCAGAAGTTCGAATGATTTGAAATTTGTCAGGTGTACATGATTCCGGTGACAATGCATTAAGAAATTTTTGTGCGGGAAAAAAACAGAATGGCGGCTCCAATATGGCGTACGAATTTTGTGATTATGGTCCGATTCGCTTCAAAATTGGTATCCAAGGGTTTTTGTGGTCGGAGATTATGATTCTTTCGTCAAAAATTGAAAAATTTAAGATGGCGGCTCCAAAATGGTGGACGAGTTTTGTGATTATGGTCTGATTCTATTCAAAATTGGTATGTGGGGGTTTTTGGGGTCGAATATCACGATTCTTTTGTAAAAATTGATAAGTTCAAGATGGCGGCTTCAAAATGGCGGCCGAGTTTTGTGATTGAGATCCGATTCGCTTCAAATTTGGTATCTGAGGGTTTTTGTGATCGGAGATCATGATTCTTTTGTCAAAATTGGAAACTTCGAGATGGCGACTCCAAAATGGTGGACGAGTTTTGTGATTATGGTCTGATTCTATTCTAAATTGGTATGTGGGGGTTTTTGGGGTCGAAAATAATGATTCTTTTGTAAAATTGGAAAATTCAAGATGGCGGCTTTAAAATGGCGGCCGAGATTTGTGATTATGGTCTGATTCTATTCAATATTGGTATATGGGGGTTTTTGGGGTCAAATAACATGATTCTTTTATAAAAATTGAGAAATTCAAGATAGCGGCTTCAAAATGGCGGCCGAGTTTTGTGATTATGGTCTGAATCTATTCAAAATTGGTATGTGAGGGTTTTTGGGGTCGAATATTATGATTCTTTTATAAAAATTGAGAAATTCGAAATGACGGCAGAATTTTGTGATTATGGTCTGATTCTATTCAAAATTGGTATGTAGGGGTTTTTGGGGTCGAATATTATGATTTCTTTTGTGAAAATTGGGAAATTCAGTATGGCGGCTTCAAAATGGCGGCAGAGTTTTGTGATTATGGTCTGATTCTATTCAAAATTGGTATGTGGGGGTTTTTCGGGGTCGGAGATTATGATTACCTAATTTGATAAGATCATTCCATTTTTTAATTTGCAAAAAAATAATAAAAATAATAGTTTAAAAAAAACTAAAAAAACACGCTTTTATAAATAAACCACACTAAAAAGTAGGAAATAATAATAGTTTGAAAAAACTACAAAACACGCTTTTATAGAAAACCAGACTAAAAAAATAGAAAATAAGAAAAAAAAAATTTATTTAAAAAAAAGCGTGGGGTGCATGGTATCAATAATTATATAGTACATTACACACCGAGGCGATACCATGCACCCCACGCTTTTTTTTATAAAATTTTTTTTTTTCTTATTTTCAATTTTTTTAGTCTGGTTTTCTATAAAAGCGTATTTTTTTGTTTTTTCAAACTATTATTTATTCAAAATTGTTTGTTGGCCTATAATGGTAACTGATTCGAAATCAGAAGTATGATGGGATGAGATTTTTTTACACTGGATTGTAGATATTCTTGCAGTGTCTTTTGTGTTCTGTTATTCTGGTTTTTAGGTATCTTCCTGTCTATCCTAAGTATACTTTCTCACAATCAGCACAAGGTATTTTGAATATAATATTGGATTTTTGGTCTTTTGGTTTTTAATCTTGTGTAAAAAAGATTTTTGGCCGTGTTCTTCTTCTAAAATGTTGCATAGTTGAGTTGTCAAATCGTCCACATACGGAAGCTTCACATATTAAATGATGGTGGTTTATTTTCCATTTTTTTATATCTTCTGATTTCAATAATTTTGTCAACAAAGATTTGGGTAACATCGTTTCAATTGATTTGAAGTTTTTGTTTTTGAACATTCCATGTGCTAAGAGTGTGGTTCTATGTTTAGTATTGTTATTATTATTATTATTTAAACCTGACATAATTTTTCACAGGCAATCCTCTCCTGTGTTCTTGCAACATGCTTTGGCTTCAAGCTTGGTTGAAAGAATCATCCCAAGAAGGGCCCAAGTGCGCCGATGGAACTCTCCTCCGAGAAATGCGACTCGCCCCTCAAGAATGCCCCGTTTCCGAGAGGTCAAAAAAAATACGTAACGGTTGTGATGCAGAACTGCTCAATGGTGCAGATTATTTCAATAAGCCGAACATTTACACCACTTCCCAGATTCTGTCGCACCCCAAAAATAACTTGAAGACTTTTCCAAAAGGTACATCGGAGAGCCTTTCTAAAGGAAGTTCAGCCAATAAGAACTACTTGGCACCATCTCCCGAAGAATCCGATTATTTCTACGATGACTACATCGATTATCCTTTCAATGAAAGCACTTCAGATATCGCGACTGTAAAGGTTGGAGAAGTAACTACTCAAAGTGTCGTAAACAGATTTGAGATGCCATCAAAGTTCCCAAATGAAAATACAACAGGTAAAAATCAATTTAATACGTATTTATCATTATTATTTCTGTCTATCAACAGCATCATTACTTTTTTTATCGTTCAGGTCATAGAAATGAATACAGGATATTTTTTGAGCATGTAGAGAAAATCGGTTTCATAGGATATTTCAATTGATTGGAATTGTGGTTACCAAACAAGATATTTCGTAGATTTCCATGAACAATTATTTTACGAAGTCTGAAACATTCTGAGTGCTCATACAATATAATTCTGTTGCTTTTCGGTTCGCAGGTGAATTATATCAACATAATATCGTGCACAGAAACATTAATTTTTGAAAATGAATAACACCATATTTATTGAAAGAAAAGTGCCATGTGAAGTGGAATGAATAGAAAAATCGAATTAAACGGTTTTCTTCACATAAAGGATTCAATATAAAATTGAACCAGAAAATGGTAGATCTCAGGTGAAAAACAACTACTTTCCTGGCAAATACCACGCAGAACATTGAATGATATTCACCTGAAAATCCATGCATACTTCCATAAAATATCAATGGACATTGAATGCAAATGTTTCTTTCTGATAAGCTCGATTATGTTTAATTTATGTCGTGTTCACCTAACAATCCGCATACCGGTTTCAGGCTTCTTGGCCCTCATCAGTACGGAGTAGTCAACCAGCCAAAGGTGCAAAGAACTCTGGCTGAAGTGAGACACAACGTAAACAAACCATCATCGATCTTGTAACACCTATAGGTACGCCGGAAAAGATAAACTTTAACTGGCGGTACCTAGTGACAGAAAGAAACACTCCGAAAATCTCCCACCTCGATAGGTTTCTAAAAAAAAGATCCCTTCTCAGTAGGAATGGCAAGACCGTCTAGCATATAGTGAAAGAAAAGTGCCATGTGAAGTGGAATGAATAGAAAAATCGAATTAAACGGTTTTCTTCACATAAAGGATTCAATATAAAATTGAACCAGAAAATGGTAGATCTCGGTGAAAACACTACTTTCCTGGCAAATACCACGCAGAACATTGAATGATATTCACCTGAAAATCCATGCATACTTCCATAAAATATCAATGGACATTGAATGCAAATGTTTCTTTCTGATAAGAAAGAACATTTGCATTCAATGTCCATTGATATTTTATGGAAGTATGCATGGATTTTCAGGTGAATATCATTCAATGTTCTATTATCCGGAAATATTGTTCACCAGATCTAATTCGGTTCAATTAATTAATCTATGAAAACCTTAATCGATCTAACCCTATTATTGTTTGAAGGTTGTAGACGATGTGGTAACTTGATTCCTATCGTTTCGGACGTCCATCGTCTCAATGTATTTAAAAGGTTTTCACGACGTTTCGAATGCTTGTATCTGCAATCGTCTTCAGGTGAATACTGACAAGTTTAGGTGCTACTTACCAATTTATATGACTTTCGGCGGAATGATGCGTGCAATTCCGCCATGTGCAGCGGTGCGTGTAATTTCGCGCGGTGTGGTGCGTGAAGTTTCGCGCCTCTGCAGCCCGCTTACAGGAGTAGAGGAGTCCCTGCTAGAAAAGGGATTGAACTTTGCAGTTGCACCTAAAACAATACCTATCCTGAACATTGTAAGCTCTGTGGAGTCAACCAGCAGCAGAATGAATCCCATCCAGGCAGAAGAGTTCAGATGGAAAGTAGAGAGATACTCGAGAAGGAGAGGAATCCCCGGAGTAACATCACTGCAGGGAAACAGAGGGCCCTAAAAAATCTACAAAAGAATTCATCCATAAAGATTCTTCCAACCGATAAAGGAAACGCCACGGTTATCATGGACACCACAACATATGATGACAAGATAGAGTCGTTACTCCACACAGGGAACTATAAACTCTTGAAGAAGGATCCGACACCCACTATAGAAAGGAAGATCTACAACACTCTGAGGAAATTCAAACACTCCATTCCAGACAACGAACGATCACATCTAACGCCACACTACAGCAAACCACCGCATTTCTAAGGGCTTCCGAAAATCCACAAACCAGACATGCCACTGAGACCGATCACCAGCTCACGGAACTCACCAACCTACAAGTTATCGAAATATCTCCTACCGATACTACAACCCTTACAAGGAAATAGCAGTTCATACGTCAAGAATTCCAAGCACTTCGTTGACACCATCACAGATAATGAACTTGGACCAGAAGATCGTTTCATCAGCTTCGACGTGGAGAGCCTTTACACCAATGTCCCTATAGAGGAATATCTCAGTATCATCAAGAGAAAACTCGAAGAGGATGACCAGCTGCGCGAGAGGACTGACCACGCAATATTGGAATTACCGCAGTGCTGTCTACAGAACTCATACTTCCAGGAAAAGGACCGATTCTTCTCTCGAGTCGACGGACTCCCGATGGGATCTTCCCTTTCTCCAATCATCGCCAACATATACATGGAGTGGTTCGAGGAATTGGCTATACGGGAGGCAGAATACAAACCAAAGCTGTGGTTGAGGTACGTGGATGACACCTTCATTATATGGAATCACGGAGACAAACATCTCCAGGATTTCTTCTCAAGAATCAACAGAATCAGGGATCCGATCAAATTCACGATGGAAATGGAAGCCAACAGTGCCTCACCCTTCCTCGATGTGAACGTTGAGAGAATAGGCAATGAAATCCGCACCTCTGTCTACAGAAAGAAGACACATACGGGACAGTACCTCAGTTACAGCCCAACCATCCGAGTTCGACGAAGAGAGGGATTGTGAGAACATTGGTAGAGAGCAACGCACATATGCAACGATGGAGTCACTAGATGCCGAATTTAACCACATCAGAGAGGACCTCCACCGGAATGGATATCTCAAGAAACTCCTAGAAGAAGTATTGAAACAACTCCGGAGAACGAAGACATCTGAAGAGCAACAACGAAGCACAGTGATCTGCCTTCCGTACATCAGAGGTGTCTCCGAGAAGATTAGAAGGATCGGAAACAAGTTCAACATCGAGAGCTGCTTCCAATCCGGCAGTACTTTACGGAGTTTCCTGACCAAGACCAAACCTGACAACAAAAATGAAATCAGTAAGAATTGCATTTATGAAGTTCCATGTGAATGCGGAGATTCCTACATTGGAGAGACAAAGAGACCGTTATCGGTAATATCGGATGAGCACAAGAAATGGACTCAACGTGGAGAAACATCAAAATCGGGAATCGCTGACCACGCCTGGACTGAGCACCATCGAGTTCTATGGGACGACGCAAGTGTTCTACATAGAGAGGAGCATTGGTTCAAACGAAAGTTCAAAGAGG
Organism: Gonioctena quinquepunctata; assembly: GCA_018342105.1. Classification (NCBI taxonomy): domain Eukaryota; kingdom Metazoa; phylum Arthropoda; class Insecta; order Coleoptera; family Chrysomelidae; genus Gonioctena; species Gonioctena quinquepunctata. The sequence continues at coordinate 80,527 of JAFIRS010002921.1, forward strand.
CCGCCTACATCGAAGCCAATAACGTCTTCAGTCAACCAAGCGTTGAGATCTAGAACGTATGGAAACCCCTGATTGCTCTTTCTGGCGGGCTGCAGAGGTGTGAAACTTCACGCACCACCACACCGCGCGAAATTACACTCACCGCTGCACATGGCGGAATTGCACGCATCATTGCGCCGACAGTCATATAAATTGGTAAGTAGCACCTAAACTTGTCAGTATTCACCTGAAGACGATTGCAGATACAAGCATTCGAAACGTCGTGAAAACCTTTTAAATACATTAAGACGATGGACGTCCGAAACGATAGTAATCACCATATTTATTGTTCAAAAGTAAGGGAATTTAATCGTTTATATGCCCTATTGATATTTTTCAGAATCTTCAGAAAATATTTAGCCCGCTGGATATTTTTTTGAATATTCAGTCCCACTTGTTTATTTCTTTAATTTGTCAATTTAATTTTTATATCTAGGGTACCTCCAGAGTGCTGAAATCATCCTTAATAACTAAGCAATGAAAATAAGCAACGATGCTAATTTGATCAACAACACCGCAGCTAGGGACCATCAGATTTGATCAAACAATTTTTCACTGGTACCTCCTAGCGGCACAATACTACCAAAAATCGATATAATGCTATATTCGAATCCTAAATCCGATTACAAGATTATAAAACTGAAAAAATCAAATGTATAGTGACTAAGACGCCAGCATTTAACAAAAGGCTGAATATGCAAATTAAAATCAGTCATTTTATCTACAGTTTGCTGAAAAAATTATGAAAATTGAACTGAAAATACAAAAAACATGAGACGGGCCCACTACGATTTGTTAATAAAATATGAATGATTATTATAAGTTTGCCTTGTTTTACGCATCACAAAAAATATAGGACCGCCCAAATATACAACTTAAATAAGTTGGCAATTGTTCGTTTCAGACGTTTGTCGTAATCGTGAGACCAAGGATATTGAAGTACCTGTAGTTCTTAAATTAATCGTTTTAGACCAAAAGTATGATAGTTTGTTGGGATCGTTTTATCGGGAGGAACATAGAAATGCCAAAATATACAGGTTGTCCCATTGTGAATCTGATGTCATGTGACCGAAAACAAAAAGCTCATTGGGTAACATAATATCAAAAACAGATGCACCAATTGCTTTAATTTACAACCCCAAAATTACAATTCTCTACTACTCTCGAGTTCCGAGATATTCCCTGTCCTAATCGTCGTAGAACACCCTGTATATAAACCCTGTAAGATTATCCATCGGATGAAATCTAACCTTGTACGATGTAATCCAATGTTCGTCGATGCATTTGCCAGGAGAGTTGTTACAGGTTAGTGTAATGCATAATTGTCTTTTGTTTCCATGGCATACTTGAAGAAGCGAAGAATCTCTTGGCAAGATTTCTTGATTTTTATTGAAAAGTTGAAGTTAGACATGGAATATTCTGAAGTAACTCACCCTTAAATTCAATTATCTTCCGAATGTTGTCGAAAAACATAGTACGTGCCATTTGAAAAATTTTGTTTTTGACAATTTTTGAATTCAAAATTGCCTACGCCCATATGGTACAAAATGGGACCGTCCATCAGGAGTCAGCTAACTGCTCCACAAATGTGGTTTCCTAATTTTTATCGGTTTGCGAGATACAATTTTTTTTCGTAAACTTCTACGGCGGTAATTATTTACTAAAAAATCGACATATATCAAAATATGAGATAGATGAGTTATTATAACTTAAGTTATCTAAACTCAGAATTAGAAGGTCAATCAAACCATGCAAAAATGTGGGTTTTTACATAAAATAAAAGAGTTGGTACCACCAACTTCTGGCACACTTTGTATAGCTGTGGGACTCAATATATTTTAGGTAGAACGGACATGTTTGATTATACCATTGAGCATACCAAATTTCATGTCTCTAATCTAACTGAAGTTGAAAAATCCCCTAAAGCATATATATATATATATATATATATATATATATATATATATATATATATATATATACAGTGCTTCTCAAAAGTCCTCTCCCCCCCTCTTATTTTTGGAACGATTATACATAAACAAGTGAAATTTGGAAACTGAATATTAAAGGTTGTAAACTTCCCTACTATTAATAGATAGATGACGAAATCGTCAATGATGACGTCACAAGGCCATTGTGACCAATAATTTTGAATGGAACCCTACAGCAAGCGACACCTCTTTTAAAAGGTATCGAAAAAAACCTATTCAATGACACAAATTTTTTTTGTGTTTATGGCAGTTTTGGCAACTCGCTTATAAAAAACGCAAAGCTGTGATGAATTAAATCAGTTAATACTAAAATTCCAAATTCAAGCTCCGCCTCTGGATAGTTGTCAAATAAGCTGACGTTTTTGTTAGTCTCCCTAATTCGTCGTTTTTGTAATTGTCCAAGTTTTTGTACATTTAATAATTTGTGTATTGTTGATCGAACGTTTAACTGTTTTAGCAGCTTTTGGTACTTTTCATATTTTTGTACATTTTAATAATTTGTTAAACTGTTGTGAGCCGAACGTTTAAGTGCTTCAAGAAGCCAAATGGTACGTGCTTTAGGTGATAAAGTAGCAGCGATCCTAATTCTTGGTGAAACTGGACAAAATATGCATGCATCAGAACGCATTTTTAATGAGAGGTTTCCCGATCGCCCCGTTTCGAGGACTTATTTAAGGGAGCTCTTTCGTAAGTTTGAAACAACGGGTAGTTATGATGATGCGAAACAATCTGGCAGACCACAAATTTCTGATGAGAAAAATATTGATATACTGGCAGAAGTAATAGTTAATCCTACTTCTTCAACAACTCACGTTGCATCTACCTGTGAAGTCAGTCAAAGTACATTACACAGGGTGTTGAAAAAAAAAACAAATTTCATCCATACAAATTAAAAATGGTTCATCAACTCTCCGACGACGACCCAGACCGAAGACTAGAATTTTGTGAAAATATGGAAACTAAAATTAACCAACAGCCAGACTATGTCAAAACAATTTGTTTTAGTGACGAAAGTACTTTCTATCTAAATGGAAATGTAGATACATAGAATGTGAGGTATTGGAGTGACGCAAATCTTCACCTGTTTCGTGAAACACATACCCAATTTCCCCAGAAATTGAATGTTTGGGCAGGTATCCTGGGAAACCACATCGTTGGGCCTCTTTTTTTAAATACTAATTTAACTGGTGAGGTTTATCTGGAGCTGTTGCAAAACGCAATAGAACCGCTAATCCTTGAAATTTTGGAAGATAATCCAGATGAATTCGGCAATTTGGAAATAACGTTCCACACTATTACGGTGCAGTAAGACGGTATTTGGATGAGGAGTATCGTGGTAGATGGATTGGACGACGAGGTTCAACGGAATGGCCAGCTCGATCACCGGACCTCACACCTTTGGATTTTTTTCAGTGGGGGTACCTTGAATCGAAGGTTTACGCCACTGGACCTGACAATATTGACGTTTCAAAACAACGTATTGTTGCAGAATGTGAGGCTGTTTCCGCAGACACATTTGCAAAAGTACGAGAAGAGTTTAAAAATAGGATATTTCACTGTCAGGACGTAAATGAAGGTCACTTCGAGTAATTTCTTTAAGTAGATACTGATTCTTAAATCTGTAATTAATATCATACTGAATGGAATTTAAATTTTATTGTTTACTAATGAGCCATTAAAACTGCCATAAACACAAACAAAATTAGTATCATTGAATAGGTTTTTTCGATACCTTTTGAAAGAGGTGTCGCTTGCCGTAGGGTTCCATTTAAAATTATTGGTCACAATGGCCTTGTGACGTCATCTTTGACGATTTCGTCATCTATCATCACTAGTAAGGAAGTTTACAACCTTTAATATTCAGTTTCCAAATTTCACTTGTTTATGTATAATCGTTCCAAAAATAAGAGGGGGGGAGAGGACTTTTGAGAAGCACTGTATATATATATAAATATTTATATTTATATATATAATATATATATAATATATATATATATATATATATATATATATATATATAACGAAATTCCCCTGAAGGAAAATTTTGAAACTTGGTACACAAATAAATTTTTTATTTTCGTAAACCAGTGGCGTAGTTACGATGGTATGTGGTCATATGTTCCTTCATATTTTCTTGGGACAAATGAATGGACAAATGAGCGTTTGACGTCAGTTCGGCTCATCCTAAAAGTCATAACATTCCATATGCCTAAAAGTGGAGGTTTCCGAGATAATTGAGAAAAACTGAAGATATATCCTTAGTAGAGACATAATTTCCTATGTGCAATAGTCGCATAATGCTAATTTCTTACAACATACCGGAATATGTGTCAACCTCCTGAACATTTTTTAATGTTAGGGGAATCGGAAACATAGTACGGGTGAGTCAGAATGAGACCGATAACTCCATGTTAACATACTTTCTTGCATATGATTGTTTTGACAGATCAACTGACAAACAAACCCAACCTCAAATTCATAATACTCCACTTAGATAAGAGTTAAGGTCTGAAATGTTGGAGTATCATTATCAAAGCCATTTCTGATTGAATTATCTAGGAAAATATTATCCAATCAACATGTTTTTGATGAAGAAAAACAATTATTGTGTATTAATATCTACTTAAATGATAGAAACTACATAGAAACAAACAAGGCATTAAAGCAAATGTTCAAATGGACCACCATTTTGTTCAATACACAATTGGCATCTCCGTATCATCGACTGTCGCATGCTTTGGAATATTCCTGGTTTATCCTGTATTAACGTACATGCTGCTAAAATTATTGCCGTTAAATCTTCCACATATTCTACAGGTGTTTCATACACTATGGATTTAAGGTATCCCCACAAAAAAAGTCTAGTGAAGTTAAATCCGGAGAACGCGCAAGCCAATGTATGGGACCACGTCTACCTATCCACCGATCATATAATGTTTGATCAAGAACTTGACGAACGATTCGTTGGACATGGGCCGGTGCTCCGTCATATTGATACCACATTCTTTGACGAACCAATAGAGGTACGTCTTCAAGTAGCCCAGGTAAAACATGTTCAAGAAACACTCGGTAGTTCTGCCCATTCTAACGGGGGGGAAGGAGATATGGTCCAACGATTTTCGATAATTCCTACCCAAATATTCACTGAAAACTTTTGTTGGTAGCCTTTTCGAAACATTCCATGTGGATTTTGTTCATCCCATAAATAGCTATTCCTACTATTGAAATATCCATCTCTTGTGAAACATGCCTCATCCGTGAATAGAACATACCTATGAAAGTCGTTTGCTCCTTCATACATCCTCGAAAACCATACACAAAAAATCTACGAGGGGCATAATCACCAGCATCTAGGGTCATCACCTTCTGTAGGCAAAATGGATAAAATAGTTGTTCACGTGCTACCCTACTATACAAAATAGCCCGAGTGTTGATAGAAGAATCTGCTGCTAATCGTTCAAAATTTGTTCTTCCGTAACATTATTCTTCTTTTTCTATTCGTACCAAATTCAATCGTCGTTGCACAGCTATAAAAGTAGTGAAATGTGGATGATGTCTTTTGGATATCTATGTTGATATAATTCAGCAGCGGCTCTGGCATTTCCCCCTGTTTCACCATAAACGAAATGCATATCTGTATTCTTCAAATTGAATAATCCATTTCGAAACGATGTTCACTGACTGAAATGATGACAATAATACAAACTCTTTTGGGTTACTGTCAATTATTTCTAATGTAAGTATCGTTATATCAGTGTGTTTTTACCGGGAACAATGAAAAAAGGCTACGTTTCTTTTTAGTTCCAAATTTCTTGTATGTTTTATTCGGTCATCAGTGGTGGGCATGAAAGGTTCGACTTTGCAACTAGTTATAACGAATCGAAAGAAATCATTTAAGTAGATATTAATACATAATTATTGTTTTTCTTCATCAAAATCATGTTGATTGGATAATATTTTACCAGATAATTCAATGAGAAATGACTTTGATAATAAAACTCCAACATAAACTTCAACAAATTGAGAGTAGGTACTTATCTTCAGTTTTTCGCAAAAATTATTTCAGACGTTAACTCTTATCTAAGTGGAGCATTATGAATTTGGGGTTGGGTTTGTTTGTCAGTTGATCTGTCAAAACAATCATATGCAAGAAAGTATGGTAACATATCAGTGAATCCACGACATTGATTCGATCAAATAACATTAAGATAAAAAAATGTTGATATGGTAAGAAATTAGCATTATGCGATTATTGCACATAGAAAATTATATCTCTACTAAGGACATATCTTCAGTGTTTCTCAATTGCCTCAGAAACCTCCACTTTCAGGCACATGGAATGTCATGACTTTCAGGTTGAATATCGATGAGCCGAACTGATGTCAAACGCTCATTCGTCCATTCACTTGTCCCAAGAAAATATGAAGGAACATATGACCACATACCATCGTAACTACGCAAGTGGTTTATGAAAATAAAAAATAATAACTTCAAATTAGCACGTTGATAAACCTTGATTGGCGTACCAAGTTAAAAAAAAAATCCCTCGGAAATTTTGGAGAAAACAAATTAAATCCTTTTTTTTTGTACTTTCGACACCCTTTATCTCAGAGAGGATGCATTTTAGGACATACTTTGCTAGCAACTTTTCACCTCGGAATGAGGTGAGGAATCTGAAGTCGGAGTTTGTCGGTCTTATTCTGACTCTCCCTGTATATACATATATATATATATATAAATTATTCGAATTAATATCCTTTCTTGACATCATTACTCTTAGAAATTATTTTAATTTGCAGGTAACACACCAACCTTATATGCCGCAGTAAAGAAACCCAAGCCCACAGTTCCTCCGAAGGTTAGCTATTCTCCAAGCACAAGCGGCTTCACATTTTTTGGTCTTCCCATTCCCAGTTTCAACGTTAGTAATATATTCGGAGTTAATAAATCGAACCCACCACGAGTTCCACCAAAAATGGAAAGGAAAATCAGCTATTGTCAATGATTCGCCTCAAAAGGAAAAGAAGAAACTAATCTCCCAATTCGAAAATCTGCGACTACCACCGCTTCCTGAGCTGCAAGGTGGCTTCATCCCGATATTGCCAGGAGATGGTGGTTTTAAACCCATTCCGGATCCGAATCTGCCAAAGCCAAAACCAACGGTCAAATCTGAGATCAGAAAGGTTAATATTGAGAGATCTGAAGTGGTAACGAACAGGAGTACATCGCTTCATTTCTCGAATAGTACCACAGCCAGTACCAACAGGAACAAGAAGAGCCAACTAGTTCCTGAGGAGCTAACTCAAACGGCGTTCCACTTGCAGAGTATAGCAAATGTTAAAATAGCTAACCACACTGAAAAACGCAGTTTCAACGAACGTCCGAAAACTCTCACAGAAAAGCACGCAGTTGCTGAGCAGAGTGTGCAGAAACCTGTATTTTCGAAAACTACGATTCCACCTGTTATAGAAACAACTACAATGGAGTTGGAAATGAGCACATTGAGCAAAGTGGAAGACTATGTCACAACTACTATCAGCTCAGGTACCAAGAAGGAACCTGAAGGGCTACCAAAGCTTGTTGAAAAGAAACCTACAAAAACCGAAAAACTTATTGAAGACCCCCCTCATCAAGCAAAGCCAAGTGTTCCAACACCAATTAAGAGCGAAATTGTGACAGATCCGACCGTTATAATAAATCCAACCGGATCGATGCTTTCCACTTTTTTGGCGCCAGGTGGACAACAGCTCCATGTGAAACCTTCAGCAAAGTCCACGATAACGAAAGTTGCTTCTCCCCACAATTCTGCAAGAGCTCCCCTGCTCTCCGGGTTGGAACTTTCAGGAGAAATTAATCTACCGACTGATGTGAAGATCCTTGGTGAAGTTGATGATATGCTGGTTACTTCAACTGATGCAAGTTTTAGCGAACATATAGAAAATTGGTACTTCGACAATTATAATAGGAATAATCTAGAGCCATTTGTTGCTAAAATAGTCAATGCAAGCAGGGGAAGTATTAGAATTGTACATAGGGTTTGGATAATGGTAGTCGTTTTAGGTTATCTCATGTGAAATAAAATTCTAACGTTTTTTTGTATGTTTCTCTTTCGAATCAAATTCTATACATTAATAATTACATATCCTCACTCACCGATTGACTGACTGACCCGAACGACCGAATGACCGACCGACTGATGACTGACATACCTAAAGAGCTGAAATTTTGACAGCGTATTCCTATAATGACATAGATAACCACTAAGATTTTTTTTTCATATTCCATCCCTAAAGGAGTGAAAAGGAGAGAGAGAAGGAGGGTGAAAGTGAAAGTACCGTTAGTTTTGAAGTTTGAGTCATGGAAATTGGTATTCGGCAAATTAAAAAACATGTATTTCAGGGTTTTTGAAAATTCAATCGGACGAAGTCGTCGGTACCATAATAAATAAATTTGCAAATATTTCATAACATGATGATTCGGTCCTTATTTATTAGCTATCAATATTCACAAAAAGTTTACCCCTATTATTTTAAATCGACTCCAAAATGAACACATATCCATACTGAAACAGTAAGGAGTGGGCTACAAAAAATAGTTGAATGCACATATGAAAGGCAAACGTACATTGGAGAAATACTACCATAAAACACCTTGCCAGTATATATCATTCAACTATCTCATTTCATTTTTCATTCGTTTATTTTAATTTATAGCTCAACAGATGTAGAAACATTCAATTACAGGGCCTAACATGTAGAGTTACAAAATAATCGTGGTCGCTTCAGCTAACTACGATACAGGGTATAAACTAACTTTTTACACTGCTGTGAATGATAAATAAGATTAAAAAAATAGTTACTTGTTACTTGATTTTTGTAACGAAATAGAGAAGGATACCGACTTCATTTGAATACTTTTAAGGAATATTCATATGGTATGAATATACATATGGTATGAAATATTCATAGTCAACTATACATACAAAATGATAGGTTCATCTGGTTTGACAATATTAACAGGATGTTCAATAAATCAGATGTAACTGAAAGATAACTTTAGTCGCTATCTTCTATCGTTCAAGATCACCTCTTGGGAGGTATCCTTGTTGAAAAGGTTAACATTCCCAGTTGAATATTGAATAGAAAGATTTTTCGGGATATTGAAGAATCTACGACAATAATGAAATCATTTTTTGTAATATCTAACAGAAAACCACTACTTCCCCGGCTAAAGCCACGCTGCACATTGAACTACATCTGATAGTTATTGTGAAGGGACCCTGAGGAAGTGAAAAGTGGTTGATTATTTGCAATTCTTCTAATCGCCATTTTAGTGCTTATCCTATAAACCAAAAAAGATAGGAGCTCTAAAGAAAGAAATCTATAAGTTCATTCTTCATTGGATTTTACGTATTTAAACAACCCAAACGTCTCACAAACTGTCACAAAAAGTAACAAAATGAATACATTTCGTACCTCTAGTGAATGTCACGTCCGCCATGTAAATCAAACTATTTTGTTCTGCCATCGACATCGCTGCAGCTATGCTAAAATGACATAGCTTTGCCGGCTCTGGGATTTTACTCTATTGGCAATTGCCGATGTCAATAAACATTTAACTCGATATTTGAATAAACAAGGTAGAATGTTGAACTGATTGTCAGGTAGATAAATACATTGCAGGCTGCCTGAGATAGATATTCAATTTCAAAGTGAAGAAAACAACTAACCTTGTTATATCCAAACTGGTGATAAAGTCAGAACTAGTTAACTTCACACACTGCTTTGAGGCACTTACGATAATTAGCACTCGTAAGAAACAAACAACACAAACAGTGGGAAACATTCGCAATTGAATATTGTTTTGAAAACTAATATCACGACCATTGTAGTGATTCAGACATTCAGAACACGTGAACTGAACACTGTTGCCAAGCAAAATTCTCGCATGCACGGTTTACAAAGCTGTCTACGAACGGAAGTTTGTTAGATTCTACTAGTGTTTTCTGATTGGCTGGTGAATGAAAGATCCTAGTTAGTAACCAATCAGAAAACAGTACGCGATGTGAAGGAGAATTAATTTTAACATTATTGTCTTTGTCTTTTGCTGGCTCTTGAAACCAAACACCGAGCTGTACCGTGCGTATTTTGAAGAGTAGAAGACAAGATGAATCACTCGTCGCATTTATGAATAAAGTACTAAATTTAATATATTATAAATGATTTTTTGATAGAATGGCAAATTTTTTAAATGACAAAGACAATAATATTCAAATTAATTCTCATGCACATCGCGTACTGTTTTCTGATTAGTTGTTAATTAAGATCTTAAGATCTTTCATTCACCAGCCAATTAGAAAACACTAGTAGAATCTAACAAACTTTCGTTCGTAGACAGCTTTGTGAACCCTGCATGCGAGAATCTTGATTGGCAACAGAGTTCAGTTCACGTATTCTGAATGTCTGAATCACTACAATGGTCGTGATATTATTTTGTAAAACAATATTCAATTGCGAATGTTTCCCTTATCGATACTGTTTTTGTGGATAGTTTCTTACACGTGACTATGATAATTATGAGAAGTGCCTCAAAGCAGAGTCTGAAGTCATCTAGTTTTGACTTTATCACCAGTTTGTATACAGGGTGAGTCAGAAATACTTTGACAAACTTCAGGAGGAGATTCCTCACAATATTCTTATATGAATTGTCCAAATAAATATATGTCCGGAAACGCTTCGTTTCCAAGATACAGTTTTATTTTTATTTTCGTTTTCTTTAAGTAACCTTCGAAATACTGACCATGATTAAACGAAAATTGGTAATGAGAGGTGTCGAATTCGAATCTAATGTTATTATTGCTCTCACTCTTAGGGGATGCCCCTACACGTCTTTTTCTTTTCTGAAGATTCATAACTTTTTTAAGCGTACTTCTAGCACATCATTCAGTAGGAAAATCAATTCTTCTATCATAACTACGTAAAAAAGCTACCCCTTTTACAAGTCGCTATAAGCAACCGTTTTCTAGATATTTGGACTTGAAAATTTCAAGTCGATTATTTGTTAATCGATTTGTGTTGAAGTTATTACCATTAGTTTGGTTTTTCACAAGAATGCTTAGGAAATAAATTTGACGTTTAAGTAAGTAGTTTTGGTTTTTTGTAGGGGGCGCCACCTATTCTATTTATTTTTACTCTTTTGAAATAGTTATTTTTGTATCAAGGGTCAAAATCTGTATTTGTTTTAATAAAATTTGCAAGAAATATCAACATTTTATTTCAAGAAATTTTTAATATGTAGAATAAAATAAAATAAAGGAAACTAAATTGTATTCAAATAAATTGTTCAAAGTGTCCACCTTCAGCGAAGATACAGGCATTCAGTCTTCAAGTCATTTTCGTACCCGCTCAAAAATTATTGGTGTGTTTCTTATCGTTCCACAGGCGTCTACTATTCGGTTTCTTGAATCTTCCTCGTTCGCTACTGGAGTTTTATAGACTAGTGACTTCAAATGTCCCCAAAAATAAAAATCTAGCGGGTTTAGATCTGGGGACCTTGGTGCCCACGCCTGGTTAGGTTCTTCTACACCCCTACCGATCCATCGATTTGGATAGACAGTGTTAACGAATTCCCTGGCTTCAACGCTAAAATGGGCCGGAGACCAATCATGCATAAACCACATGCATTTCTAATGGTACATTCTGAAGTAGTCCCGGCAATTCATTTTCTGAAAAGTCTCTGTAAGTTGCGCCATTCAGTCGGAACGGAAGAAAGAAAGGACCTCTCAAGTAATTATAAATTATTGCCGCCCATACATTTACAGAAAATTGATACTGATAATGTCTTTCACTAACTGCGTGCGGATTTTCCAGAGCCCAAACATGGTTGTTATGAAAGTTTGTGATAGCATTTCGGGAGAAGTTTGCTTCGTCAGTGGAGAGTACATATCTTAAAAATTGAGGATTTCTCAAAAACCACAGACACATAGTAATGCGTTGGGGAAAGTCTCGTGGCAAAAGAGCTTGTACCCTTCGAATATGGTATGGATAAAATTGTTGGTCGTGGGTAATTCTCCGAACTGTGGACTGAGTAGAATTGAGAGCTTTAGCAATTATTCTTGTACTTGTTTCTGGATTCTCCTCGAGAGCGTTCAGAACAGCTTCTCCCAATTCTGGGGTTCGGACTGCTCGTGGTCTTCCAATAATATCAGCTGCCCTCTTAAAGATACTGTTTCTGCCAAACGACGGTGGAGACTGGTAAATGTTGGAGCTGAAGGCAGTACTCGATTAGGAAATCGCTCCTGGTAAATACGTCTTGCTTCGCGCGCATTGCCATCCGCAAGGCCATAAACGAAATGCATATCGTCTAAATGAGCATTAGTGTTTAAATAATCCATTTTTTCAAAATTAATGTTTTACCAAAACTACTTACTTAAACGTTAAATCCTTTTCCCAAGCATTCTTGTGAAATATGCAAAATATTGTTAATAACTTCAACACGCATCGATTATCAAATAATCGACTTGAAATTTTCAAGTCCAAATATCTAGAAAACGGTTGCTTATAGCGACTCGTAACCAGGGAAGCTATTTTACGTAAATATGATAGAGGAATAGATTTTTTCACTGAAAAATGTGCTAGAAGTACGCTCAAAAAAGTTATGAATCTTCAAAAAAGAAAAAGACGTGTAGGTGGCATCCCCTACGAGTAAGAGCAATAATAACATCAATTTCAAATTCGACACCTCAACAAACCTCCCAATACCAATTTTCGTTAAATTAAGGTCAGATTTTCAAAAGTTATTTGAAAAAATCTAAAATAAAAATGAAACTTCAACACCCTGTATCTAGGAAACGAAGCGTTCCCGGATATATATGTATTTGGACAATCCATATTAGAATATTGTGAGGAATCACCTACTGAAGTTTGTCAATGTACTTCTGACTCACCCTGTATAACAAGTTAGTTGTTTTCTTCTATGAAATTGAATATCTATCTCAGGCAGCCTGAAATGTGTACATTTACCACACAATCAGTTCAACATTATACTTAGTTAAATGTTTATTGCTTGCCGAAGTTTTCCTCTGAACAGGTCACCTGAAATTAGGCGGGAGGCGTTACCCAAAATGTTATCGAATTTTACAAAGAACAAAACATGTTTTCAATATTTTTTACCATTGTAATTCGTTATAAAATGGCATTATACACTCGTCATTCACGGATGTGCAAGGGGTAAGATTACGCCCTGTAGATGAATGAGGCAACGAATAATGTTTTTCAAAAAAGAGTTTTCAACAGAAACCATTGTTTACATTGATGCAAGAGTAGCAACGCATTCACTAGGACTTCAATACGTTTTTGTCGACGAAAATCTATTTCGTGCTTCCACGATCATCAGGAAGACTGAAAGAATTGGGAAACCCATTTTCTAAAAGCAATTTCAGTATGCAATGATGGAAAAATGTTAGAAACATTAATTTTGGAGTGACACTTTCCAACATGATTCATGCTCTACTCCATTGATAATTCCACTACGCTAACAAGTCCTTGCAGTTGAGAGGTACATAGAGAAAGACCAACAAAAAATACGAGAAAACATTTTTAATCCTCAAAACAACCTAACAATTGAATCCATAGGGTATATAATTGCATTTATTCTTGTTGGCTCCACCTTGGATCGAAACATTGGACCATTTCCAGTCCGAGCATCCATTGATGCCGCAGATAATAGAAACTGGTTGTGATTTATTTCCCTCCAAAGTTCCAGTTACGTTCGACAGCGTCAGGCTGATGAATGGGATGTTATTATTTGGAATTCCTGTACTGCTCCCATTCACATAATCCTGCTGAATTCTTGCTCCAAAATTAGTTATACCTAAAAAGTCGGATATAAGTAGGTATATAATAATTTTCGCAATAGTTTCCAGCACAAACCAGATCAATTGCAAATTGGGCATTTTGTGAAGAATTTTGATCAATATAAACTTTTATTAGGGATAACAAACAAAAATAATTTGATAAAATTATATTTATTTCGCAAATAAAATATCCTGATTTAGTCGTTACTAACCTATACCGTAGGTGTACGGTGGGATGAATAACCAAAGGAAAACAAATACTTTCCTGACTAATATCTTGAGGAACATTGAATAACACCTACCCGCCATACACTAATTGAAGTGCTTGTAACTGTGAGAGGTATTGAAGAAATTGGAATATTTTCAGCTACGGATTTTGGTTCACTGTCATATTTATATGGTTATGAAAAAAAGTGCAGTACGACACTGGTTGATTACCTTACACGCCAGAACTTGTAAGGGGATTTCCGATGGCATGAGACAGAGTGAATTCAGTATTGAGACAACACAATGGTAGGTAAAGAGGGAGAAAACACGAGTGGACCAATTTTCATGATCCTAACTTCAAAACTAACTATACAGACTTTCGACCCCCATTTCAACCCTTTAGGGTTGAATTTTCAAAAATCCTGGAATATATTTTTCTTTCACTTTCACCCCCCTTTTCACCCCTTCAGGGATGGAATATCAAAAAAATATTCTGTCAAAATTGTAGCTCTTAGGTCCAGTGGTTTGATCTGGGCGTTGTGATGCTCAATAAGCTCTATCTATCTATCTATCATTCGACATACAGTATCGGAAACAATTTATCTGGGGTATAGACAGAAATCTATACGAGCAACAAGGAACGATGATTACCCCAGCCGACGCATTAACTGACCACGTGGCAATGCGACAGAGCGCACAGTGACTCGACTCATTCTTGCCGAGCCGTGGTTGCGAAAACAAAAGACCTTGACAATTATTACCTTTTGAAACATGCTGCCTATTTACACAACCGCAGAGAAAGTACAGATCGTTAAGTGGTACTTTGGGGGTAATTCTGTACAATATACTAGAAATCTATTCATAGTGGCTTTTGCAGATAGACCTGTACCTACGGAAGCGACTGTCCTTTCAATTATCAATAAATTTCCGAATTTTGGGTATGTGGCAGCACATTGCGAAAAATGTTGTCCCACAAATCCACCACCGCATCCTAGACAAATACCCTAGGAACGGGAAATAAGAGAAACACAAGTGTGTGCATTGGCAGAAACGACTCCTTGTTCGAGTAGACAGATCGCCGACGAAGTGAATTTGAATGAAAGAACTGTAAGGAATATTTTGGAGAGAAACGGTTATCATTGTTTCAAAGTCAAGACCACACAAGGACTTTTGCCTGGAGACCATTTCAGACGTATGGAGTTTTGTGAAATGATGGTCAAAAAATGCAATAGGGCATTTCGTGTGAATGATGACTTTCTAAAAAAGGTGTTATTTACCGATGAATCGTCCTTCTCAATTCATCGAAAACACAGCCCATCCATAGAACGTTATTGGTCTCGTAAAAATAAACATTTGAGTATTGCTGTGAGGACACAGTACCCAAGCAAATCAAATGTGTGGACGGGACTTTTAGGCGATCACGTCATAGGCCCATTTTTCATTGAAGGGAATTCAAATACAGCAAAATATTTGCAACTTTTGCAAATTCAAATTATTCCTGCAGTTCGCGCTCTTTCGATTTACTTTAACGACATGTGGTTTCAACATGATGGTTGTCCTGCCCACAATGCAGGCACGGTGGTTACATTTTTTAATCAATTATTTCCCGATCGGTTTATTTGTACGCGAGGTACAATCAACTGGCCACCTCGATCACCAGATGTAGCACCTCTCGATTTTCATTTCTGGGATATGCTAAAATTGGAGGTTCGAACGTGCCACCAATTTAGATGAACTGAGGGCAAACATTATTCAGTTGTGTGCTCAGGTTACACCAGTTACCCTTGCGGCTACCAGAACAGAATTGTACAATAGATTCGGCTATTGTTTGGCCCAAAATGGTGGTTTGTTCGAACATTTAATAAAATAATTCCGTACACAAAATATTTAATTTGGTTTGTCTTTTCTTGTAAATATTTTTTTTCTCTCCATTCAAGAAATAATTGCTTTCTGTTAGAAATAAGTTTTTTGTTTTTATTGTCTTACAGAAATATCGTTTGCTTTTGTTTTTGTTTAAGAATTTCCTTTTGTTTTCGCGGCCAGCACGGCACCAAAGATATTCTGATCTACCTGTCGTCCGACAGATTAAATTGAATCAATGATACAGTTTAATTTATCTGATGTGAAATTATCGTCAATAATTCTTCTTCATTACAGCGCACACATTCTACCGACTGCTGCTGGTATGATACTGACGTCCTGAGCTGACCGCCCTAATTCTCCTATCTCTGTGTCGTGACGTCGATATCCCTTCCTCGAGCGAGTCGAGGAGAAATTGTAATGCTCTCTCAACATATTCTTTACGCTCTCATGAAACCACCATACCCAAGATAAATACTTTCCGATACTGTATAGCTTACCAATATATATATATATATATATATATATATATATATATATATATATATATATATATATATATATATATATATACAGTGTGACCCATTTTTAATGGAAACACCCCCCTAAAATTTGAAGTTGTAAACAGATTTTATTAATTTTTTTTTGAAATGTCATGTACTGAAAGGTCTACCTTGGGACTGAATTTGAAATGTTTATTCCAATTTTCAGGGCAAACTACGATATTTTTTCTTAGTCGAAAATCGAGATTTTTTATTAGCGATTTTTTTATTGAAAAAATCACTACGCCACTGGATTCAGAGTGCCTCTAAACAGGTGTGACCAAAATTTCATGAAAAAATATTCATTAATAACAAAGTTATGACAACTAAAAAATTCGAAAACTCACACAGCTAACAGTCACAAAAAACACCCTATATCAACAGATATATCCATGAAAATATTTTTTTTATGATTTCAACAATAAAGAGCCGCCAGATGAAAAAAAAAAAACAAATGGCGTAAATTTTTAATGAAAATACGAATTACATTCAAGTTTTCACGCAAATTCTAAAACTAAGACCTAATTGATTTTTTCAATTTAAATCTTAGTTGCCATGGAAATGATATTACAGTTTGACACTTGTGAAAGATTCAAATGTACTATTGTCAACAATATTCACCTTACAATTCTTCGAATTATTTTGTGTGTCATGGCTGCAAGATTGAGCGTAAGAGAAAATTGAAATTGTACGCCTTTGGGGAGATGACGTTAAGAAGTACTAGAGAGGTTTGTAGAGTATTTAATGAGGAGACATCCAGATCGTCCTCGTATTAGCTGCGGTACGGTAAATAAAATAAATAAAATATTCAATGAAACTGGTGCAGATCAAAATGATGTTAAAAAAGTAATCTTGTACAAAGACGAAACAGGAATGACAGGAATGATCAAATCATTTTAGATTATTTCGGAAATAACCCTAATGCCAGTATAAGGAATGCCACCTTAGATTTGAATATTCCACGAGAAACTATTCGGAGATGCCTCAAGACGAAAGAATATGAAACCTTTCCCAAAATTTTTACATACACTGCAAGAAAGCGACGAAGCAGACGTCTGGAATATTGTTTATGGCCCAAGGGAACATTTAAAAATATAAATTTCCTAAAATTTTTATATACCGACGAAGCCACTTTCACTACAAATGGAGTAGTGTCATCACAGAATTGTCGCTATTGGGCGGCGAATAATCCTAACTGGGTAATAAACTGTAAAAACCAGTATTCCCAAAATCAACGTCTAGTGTGGGATATTGAACGAACGAATTATTGGTCCTTTTTTTTTTTGAGGAAAACATTTGCCAGAGGTTTCTAAATTTTTTAAACACGAGTTTTGGAATGCTATTCACGAGCTGCCAATCAATGAACGATCCAATTCAATTGTCCAGTTAGATGGGTGTTCAGTTCATTATGCCAGAGCTGTGAAATGGCTTGACGGAACATTTTCCAACCCGATGGATAGGCCGTGGTAGTCCGTTTATAGGAGGGCCCCCCAGATTCCTCAGACCCCCACAGTTTTGGACTTTTTCTCTGGGACTTTCCACAAAGGGTTTACAAAACCGCTCAAGAGATAGAAATGAACTTTGTTCAAGAATTCGACAGGTATGTGTAGATATTCCCAAAGAACTAAGGAACGTAATCAGAAACATTCGTAAGCTACGACAAATGTATCGAAATACGTGGTGGATTAGTAGGCTACTAGAATATGAGTTTGAATTAATTGTTGCACTGGATCGAAACATTTCAATAATTAGTTTTCATAGTTACGTTAATTAAAATTTTTTCCTTCATTATTAGTTGAATTGTGTGAATGTAATTCCGTTATTTTCATTAAAAAAATTTACGCTATTTGTTTTTTTTTTCATCTGGCGGCACTTTATTGTTGAAATCATAAAAAAAATATTCTCATGGCTATATCTGTTGATATAGGGTGTTTTTTGTGACTGTTAGCTGTGTGAGTTTTCGAATTTTTGAGTTGTCATAACTTTGTTATTAATGAATATTTTTCCATGAAATTTTGGTCACACCTGTTTAGAGGCACTCTGAATCCAGTGGCATAGTGATTTTTCCAATAAAAAATCGCTAATAAAAAAATCTCGATTTTCGACTAAGAAAAAATATCGTAGTATGCCCTGAAAATTGGAATAAACATTTCAAATTTTGTCCCAAGGTAGACCTTTTAGTACTTGACATTTCAAAAACAAATTATTAAAATCTGTTTACAACTTCAAATTTTAGGGGGGTGTTTCCATTAAAAATGGGTCACACTGTATATATATATATATATATATATATATATATATATATATATATTTTGGGAAGGTTTTCTTGGGTTTTGGATTCTTTGAAAACAATGTTCTAGTAGTTCGTAGGAGAAGACGTTTCGTCCCTGGCCGGGGACATTTTCAATTCTTCATTTTTTTTTTATATAAAACATACATGGTTTGCTGGAAAAAAATATTTTTCTGTAACATACATTGGGAAACAATACACAAACAGTGACCCCCTTAGAAAGTTCGCTTTTTTTTGAAAAAAAAACTGCGAGTAATGATCGTGGTATTACCACTGAGGTGTAGTAATTATACAGTTAGGTTTTGGTTTTGTGCCTCATTATATTTTGTGCTATAGTTTCAAAATCGGATATCTTATTCACTCTTGGAAAGTTTATTTTTTTTCTTGGCTGTGCGTGCGTTCATTGAATGGCTGACAGAGATGTGTCGGAAATGACGTGTATCTTGTCATGGAGTTCGTGTTTGCTCGTTGAATTCGTAGCTAGGATGGTTGGGATTTCGAATCAGTGTATTGGTGTTAGGGGAAATGGGGGCTAGTTGGTTTTTCATAACAACTGAAATATGATTTTGGTTACTGGTAGTAAATTTTATAGAATATTATGGTACAGTTGACTCAGGTTTCTTACATCTGTTCTATCATTCATGGAATTAGGCTCTCTTTTGATATATATCATTTCTTTTAGGCATCTTTTTTCTAAGTTTTTTTCGTATGTTAGGATTTTTGTGTTGGTGAAATTTGGGTTATGGTTGTCAGTTAGGATGTGTTTATTCAGTGCTGTATTAGAATTTTTCATGTATTTGTGCCCTTTTAACCTGTTTTCAAGGAGTTGTGACGTCATTCCAATATAAACTTTTGGGCAATCGTTACATGGGATGCTGTAAATCAAGTTAGATTTCTTCATGGTTGGTGTTTCGCTTTTCAACGGTGTGTATAACGATTTCAATGTATTATTAGCTTTGTGACTGATTTGGATATTGTATTTTGTGAGGATACTTTGGATGTTTTCTGAAAGACCTGGTATATAGGGACTGCAATAAAGTTTGGGTTTGTTTCTGTTGGGCGTGGATGTTGTGTTTTGTTGTAGAATTTATGAGTTCTTTGTTTGATTATTTTGTTAATTAATTTAATTGGATAATTGTTGTTTGTAAGTGTAGACCTGACTTTTTCTAGTGCACTTTTTCGTAAGGAGGGGCTGCTTAATATATCCTTACGAAAAAGTGCACTAGAAAAAGTGAGCAAACACGAACTCCATGACAAGATACACGTCATTTCCGACCACATCTCTGTCAGCCATTCAATGAACGCACGCACAGCCAAGAAAGTAAACTTTCCAAAAGTGAATAAGATATCCGATTTTGATAACTATAGCCACAAAACATAATGAGGCACAAAAACCAAAAACCTAACTGTATAATTACTACACCTCAGTGGTAATACCACGATCATTACTCGCAGTTTTTTTTCAAAAAAAATAGTGAACTTTCTGCCAAGGTAGGTCACCTGTTTGTGTATTGTTTCCCAATGTATGTTACAGAAAAATACTTTTTTCCAGCAAACCATGTATGTTTTTATATAAAAAAAAAATGAGGAATTGAAAATGTCCCCGGCCAGGGACGAAACGTCTTCTCCTACGAACTACTAGAACATTGTTTTCAAAGAATCCAAAACCCAAGAAAACCTTCCCAAAAAAAATATCTCAAAAAGGATTCAAGAATCGAACAAAACTTATATATATATATATATATATATATATATATATATATATATATATATATATATATATATATATATATATCAAGGGGTGAAGGTTAGACGACTGTCAAATTGGAAGTATTAAATTTGCAGTCCAGGGAGGAAAATAAAGGAACTTTTTTTATTCGTTGAGTCATTTATTGTCTCTTATCAGAACTCTACAATGAATTAATTAAAATATTAGATTTGAAACAATTCGGCATGTTGTACTATAGTGAGGTTAAAATTTTCACTTGCCGCAAATAAAATAACAGCAACAGGTAACACTCTTGGTATAGTCAATTTTGATGAAAGTTTTAACTATATATATATAACTATACCAAGAGTGTTGTCTGTTGTGACATGTTATTTTATAAATTGCGGCAAGTGAAAGGGATTTTTAACCTAAGTACACACATGCCGAATTGTTTTTCAAATCTAATAATGTTCAATTTTAATTCATTGTAGAGTTCCTGATGTAGAGACAATAAATGACTCGAAAGCTTGAATAGAAAAAATAGTTCACTTTATTTTCCATCCCCTTGTTGACTGCATACCCGAATTTAAAAAGGATTCTTCATATACATATATACATACATATATATATATATATATATATATATATATATATATATATATATATATATATATATTCTTTAGTTTCTTGGAGTGAAGGTCTGATTCATTCAATTCGTATAATTTCTTTTAACGACGTTTCGACATAGTATTTGTCATCATCAGGTTAAAAACAAAATTATTTTATTTGAATTTCTGCATTCGCATCGTATGA
Organism: Gonioctena quinquepunctata; assembly: GCA_018342105.1. Lineage (NCBI taxonomy): Eukaryota > Metazoa > Arthropoda > Insecta > Coleoptera > Chrysomelidae > Gonioctena > Gonioctena quinquepunctata. The sequence continues at coordinate 101,831 of JAFIRS010002921.1, forward strand.
ACGTTATTGTAGGTGTCTACATACAATTCCGCTAAGTACCCAACATACACACCCAATCATAGAAATGTAATTTACCTGACATATGAATATTCGCATACGTCACGTTTCTGATCTCTCCAGGACCACCATCAGCGTGTCCCTTCACGTGGATTCCATTGCCCGAATTGGTTAGTACGGAGTCCCTAATTGTAACATTTGTGACCCTGTTATGAAGAAACGAGCTTTTGCTGAAACCCACGGACAAACTGAGACCGTGTCCACCGGAGCAACGCATATTCGAGATGAGCATGTTCGAACCACGGTTGATGGCCACACAGTCGTCTTGGTTCTTGACCGTGGAATTTGTGATGACGATGTTTTCGCCGTGGATGATGTCGAAACCATCAGTGTTGTGTCCCAAGTCATTCTGGAAAGTCATTTTTCTGTGAGACAATATAACAGAATGGCTAAAGTTAAAGAACATGGAACCAAGTCAGATTGTGAATCAGATATGAATTAGATTATGATAAAGACACTCTACCTGTTGATTTTTTGCACAGAACAGATAACTTTTGAAAAACTGCGGTCACTTATTGTTCCAAAAATTTAGAATACCCAAAATATAAGTGAAGCTGAACTGATTTCATTTCCCAAAAAAGTTAATCTAAGTTTCAATGAAGGTGAGGTGGTTGCGGCAGTCTTTTTTTATTTTTCAAAAGCATTCGATTGTGTATATCACAATGAACCATTGAAAAAGTTATCATCATGGGTTTAGATGGATTGCTTTCAATTGGCTCCAATCATATCTTCTTGGCAGAAAACAGAGTGATAAAATTTCAAGTGAAAATGAAAGTTCAAGCTACTCAGATATCAGATCAGCAGTACATCGGGCTTCACTGCTCGGTCCTGAAAAGAATAATTATTTTGCGAACAAATCGATTTTCAATAAGTCAGAAATTTCCAAGGTACCTTCACCCGGAACTGAATCAAATTTTGAAATTATTGATGAAACGCTCTGTATAATTATACATTTTTCGATTCCGTAAACATATCCAAGTAGGTCTACTCAGTTTCGGAAACGAATAGTGCTCACTCAATTTTTCAGATTTATTCCCATTCTCATCACAGGATTCTTATTGTTTGTTAATAATATATTACGTATCAAGTGTTGAATAAAGCATATTACGCCCGAATGGAAAAATTACCATGGGTGCGTAATTGCTTTACAACACGCATTAGTTACTATACTTTACCTACGGCCATATACAGTGTGCCAAAAAAGTCTGGACTCCTTTTAATATTTTCATTATTATTAGGTATTGTAAATGATTCTCAAACACGTCGATTATTTATTTTAGTTCGTCGTTTTTTGTATACAGAGATATATAAAAACTAGTTATGACAGGGTACTCAATAATAATAATAATTCGCCTTTATTCATATTTAGGTAATATGAAATGGTGAAGTGTCAGCTGAGAGCTGTTTTTCAACTTTACCAATTTTTTTACAAACAATTTGAAGAAACAAAAATAACAAATATAATAACAAAGAAGAAATCGATCAAATATACAAATGCAAACAGAATATAATAGTGGTGGCAGAGATTAATATTTCATAGATATAACAAACAATAAATATACATCAATGCAATTAATACAATAAATATATCCACACACATATCACATAAATTTACATACATATTCACATTAAACACATATACAGTGCTAGTCAAAAGTCCCCTCCCCCCCTCGTATCTTTTGAACAGGTATACTTATAATAATGAAATTTGGAGGGTGGAAATAAACGGATGTAGGCTTCTCAACTGGTCATAACAGGTGACGCAATAGTCATAAATGACGTCACAAGGCCACTGTGACCAATAATTTTAAATGGGACCCTATGGCAAGTGACAGCTCGTTTGAAAGGTATTGAAAATACCTATTCAGTCATACCAATTTTGTTTGGGTTTCGGCTGATTTTGATTGATAAATTGAAGAAATACGAAAATTATAGTTTCGCATTTAATTAATAAAGATTTAAGAACCAGTTCTTATAATAAGTGTTCAAAATGTGCTCCATCTACTTCCTGGCAGTAATGCATCCTATTGCTAAACTCTTGTCGTACTCGTCCCAGTGTGTCAGCTGAACGTGCCCTACATTTCTTCAACAATTCGTTGTTTCAGAATGGCAATACTGTCAGGTGCTGTAGCGTAAACCTTAGATTTCAAGTACCCCCATAGAAAAAAATCTAATGGTGTAAGGTCCGGTGATCGAGCTGGCCATTCGATCGAACCTCGTCGTCCAATCCATCTACCACGATATTCTTCATCTAGGTAACGTCTTACTGCACCGTAATAGTGTGCAGGAGCACCATCTTGTTGAAACGTTATTTCCAAGTTGTCGAATTCATCTGGATTATCTTCTAGAATTTCAAGAATTAACGCCTCAATATCATTTTGTAACATCTCAGATACAATTCACCGGTTAAGTTAGCATTGAGAAAAGAGGCCCAACTATGTGGTTTCCCAAAATACCTGCCCAAACATTTACTTTTCTGGAAATTGAGTATGTTTTTCACGAAAGATGTGAGGATTTGTGTCACTCCAATACCTCACATTTTGAGTGTTAACTTTCCATTGAGAAAGAAAGTACTTTCGTCACTTAAACAAATTGTCTGTATGTAGCCTGGTTGTTGGTTCATTTTATTGGACATAGTTTCACAGAATTCTAGTCTTCGGTCGGGGTCATCATCTGAAAGTTGGTGCACCATTTTCAATTTGTATGGATGAAATTTGTTCTTAGCCAACACCCTATGTACTGTCCTTTGACTGACTTCACAGATAGACGCAACTTGGGCTGTGGAAGAAGTAGGGTTTACTACCATTTCTCCAATTATGTCAATTTTTTTGTCATCACTAATTGTTGGTCGACCAGATCGTTTGGCATCTTGAACACTACCTGATGCTTCAAACTTCCAAAGAAGCTCCCTCAAATAAACCCTCCATATAGGGCGATCGGGGTACCTCTCATTAAACAGTCGTTCCGCTGCTAGGAAATTGTTTCTACATTCACCAATTATTAAGATAGCTGCTACTTTGTCGGCTACAGTACGTAACATTTTGCCTATGTAAACACTTAAACGTCTCGTTAAACAATAGCTTAGGTAAATTTTCAAGGTATAAACACTTTTGACAAGTAGAGAATTCAAAACGTCAACCTTTGACAATTAACCAGAGGCGTACTTTAAAATCTTTATTAATTAAATGCGAAACTATAATTTTCGTATTTCTTCAATTTATCAATCAAAATCAGCCGAAACCCAAACAAAATTGGTAGGACTGAATAGGTATTTTAATACCTTTCAAACGAGCTGTCACTTGCCATAGGGTCCCATTTAAAATTATTGGTCACAGTGGCCTTGTGACGTCATTTATGACTATTGCGTCACCTGTTATGACCATTGAGAAGCCTATATCCGTTTATTTCCACCCTCCAAATTTCATTATTATAAGTATACCCGTTCAAAAGATACGAGGGGGGGAGGGGACTTTTGACTAACTACTAAATAATAATACTAACTATTAAATACATGACTCAGGTTAGGTTTACATGGCAAGGTTCGTGAGACTTGGGTGACTAAGATTCCAGAGAAAAAAAAAAAAGTTTGAGTCTTCTTTTGAAATTAATTATTGAATAATCCCTAAAAGGAGTCGGAAGATCATTAAAAAGTTTGGAAGCAGTGTAAATGAAGCTTCGTTTATAGAGTGAGGTGCGATGCTTGGAAATCTGTAAAGTCTGTTTTTTCCTAGTATTAACATTATTATGCTTTAGGAATCTGAGTTTACCATATATACATGGGGGCTTCTCCGTTTTTATAATTTTATACGTTAGCGTGAGAGTGTGAAGTTTGAACATTTTATCTATTTTCAACCAACCCAATTCTGTTATTTTATTAGATATTCGATCGTATTTTCTGAGACCACTGCAAAAACGAGCACAAGAGTTTTGGATTAATTGTAACCTGTTCAGATTAGAGTTCATTATTGCAGACCCGTAAAGCTGGTCACAATAAGACAATTTTGAAAATATTAAGCTTTCACATAGTTTAACCTTAATTTGTTGAGGAAGGACGTGCCTGTGAGGAAATAGTTGTTTCAGAGTGCCAAAAAGGTACTACATAGCATTTGGATATGTTTGGAGAATTTGAGCTCAGAATCAAACCAAACAGCCAAGTTTTTGCATTTCGCGGTTGAAGGTATAATGTCGCGATCAATTGATATGGCGAAGTTTTGCTCAACCAAGGCCCTTTTATTTCGATTGCCGAATAACGTCACCGATGATTTGGCGGCATTCAATTTCAAATTGTGTGCGGAGGATATCTTAAAAAGATTTTCCAAATCTTTGTTGATTTGTGTAGTGCAAATATCCGAGTCCTTCATTTCTTCAAATGGTCTAGCCTGTATATTATTGCATCTTTAGATTTTTTGAACAATTTTATTTCGAACGATTTTACAAAATTATAGAGGATATATGTTTCACAACTTTGATGATCATATAGGATATAATTCGTTCTATTTTCTACTACGTTGGTTTGATTAATATTAGGAACATCATAATTATTTATAGTTACTGTACAATTATTAAATATATTAGAAGTATTTCGATGTGTCGAATCATATGACATTGTAATATTTTCATTTGTTGAGGTTGTATTACTTGATTTGTTGAAAATATAAACAGGATGTTCATAAAATCAGATGTGGAATCATCTGCGACTGAGAGATAAACTTTAGTCACTATCTTCCATCGTCAAGTAACCTCTTGTGGGGTATTCATGTTGAAAAGGGAAACATTCTCAATTGAATATTGAAGACCTAGTGAATGCGATGTCTCTCCTGCGTCAATGTTACGAATGATTTCTGGTGAGTACTCTCTTTTGGAAAACATTCTTCTTTGCCTCATTCATCTTTATGAGTTCTTAATTAAGACTGGAATAGAAAATCAAATAACTATCTGAATGAAAATGCAAATTTTTTTAATTTCAGATTTTGTCTTTTGAGTTAGGGCCTTTTCAGAATATCTATCAGATGTAGTTCAATGTCCAGCGTGGCTTTAGCCGGGGAAGTAGTTGTTTTCTGTTAGACATTCACAAAAAATATTCACAGAAAAATCTTTCTATCAATATTCAATTGAGAACGTTGTATTACTATTATGTAAAATAGCGGAGGATATTCTCGATGAGGTGAGTTCTTTGTTTTTTAAGGAATTGTCAACATAACCTTCTGCTACTGAAGACGATTGCCAGCCACAATGTCTCTCTAAATCCAATAGATCCCCGCCAGCATCGACTAAAATAGTTGCCGAAGATCTGCGAAAACAGTGTCCTGTGTAGCGATTAGGATTTTCTGGTTTGAAAAATTTTGCAATATCTTTTGGTATTCTGCCTAATTTGTTTATCCCGACGGGTTGTTTGGTGCATTTTCCATTTATATATTTGAAAAAAAGGTTAATTTCCATTTAGTATTGTCTTGCGTATAGTGTAATATTTTTTTATTCTAGAATAAAAATGATCAGAGATCACAAAAAACGTTGAATTTGGTTTTTGTATTAGGAATTTTAATAATGAAGGACTCTCCTGTGTCCTCAACATCCTCAATTTTCATATCTCTCAGTTCCTGTTTTCGGCATGCGCCACTTACGCCAATTATAAGAACAGTCTTAAAATAAAAATTACTCTAAGTGTGGAAAATAGTATTAGTGGACAGGGACAGGGGACAGGGGACAGGGGTAAGATATTTAGGATTCCTTCAGAATGATATTGAAGAAATGTTAATGGACTTGCTCTTCCTGAAGTGATGTATTTTCAACAAGATGGAGCTCCGCCTCATAACATCATCCAAGTCATGAACTATTCAATGAATCGGTTTAATGAGCGAAAACGAAACAAAACAAAAAATTAAATTTATTGGATTATTGAGTAATGTTAAAGAGGTGAACTGTGGCGTACCACAAGGAACAGTACTCGGACCAATTCTCTTTATAATTTACCTAAATGAATTGCTCACTATTAAGTCGTCGGGTACGATCATCTCCTTCGCTGATGATACCTTAATAGTGTATAAAGGAAAATCGTGGGATAGTGTAAGGGAGATGGCAGAAAATGATCTTAAAAAAATCACAAAATGGTTCAACTCTAATCTACTGACTGTAAATGTAGGCAAAACTAAAATAATACCCTTTACATCTTGTGAAAATAATCTGCCAAACTATAAACATATCCAGATGAAAAACAAAATGGCGAATTTATCCTCGGACACAAAGTATCTCGGAATTCATTTAGATTCATTTTTGAGATGGGATATACACGTGGAGAAACTAAAAAATTAAATAAGATCAAAAGTCCTTTCTTTCCCTAAAAACATTATTCGGAGTATTACGAACATTCCAAAAAATAATTGGCTAAATCAATCCAGCAGTTGTTTTTATTAAATAAAAAAAAATCTTACTCTGACCGGAATTTGTTCCTGTAACTTTCTGCTTGGTAGAGGACAGTTTAACCTCCGAGCGATTTTCTCTTTGGTAATGAATGATTCTTTTTCTTTGCCAAATTTCTTATATACCCAAATTTTCCAGTTTCCGGGTAACTTTCCTAATTTTCTCCCGGACTATTACGAACATTTTTAAAACATTTAGCCAAATCGATATGGCCGTTCTCACGTTTTGTGCTCATAAAGAATAAAGATTCATTTATATATATATATATATATATATATATATATACACTTTTCCAATGACACAGTGGATTCCTTCTTATTTGTGTATGTTATGATCATATTTTCAAACACAATGTTTTTTCATAACCATCATTGTTTTCAATGTATCTCATTGTTATATTTGCAAAATTCTCTTTTTTATATTTATTTTTATATTTCCACTTTTTCAGATGACACAGTGGACCTCTTGACCTGTTACCACTTGAGATGCTTTCGATCGATTGATTATTATTATTGTGATTTCAAATTTATGGCATGGAAAATTCATTTTGTGAAATGTCACGATTTGGTTGTTATTTTCAAGTGTGGACCATTTTTGAGAAAGGAATTTTTGACTCGAAGCAAATTTTCAGAGTACAAAATGATATTAATATACCTCATCAACTCGATCAGGAGTCTGAATAAAAAAACAATCATTATCCATATCCCAATCTGATAATATATAATGAAGCATATTTAAACATATGATTGTCATCGGTAAAAATTATTTGGAAATATCAGCGATAACATTGAATCATCATCTATCAGAAAAAAATAAAAAATACCTATACTCGATCAAAATCCCCAGCAAAGTAAACAAAAAATGATTCACTTAACAATTTCCACTAATATAGGTAATAATTGTATACTAAAGCTACAAACAATCATCCAACAACTGACAGAAAGGAAATTTAATCGTAAACCTAGTATTTTTGTATATCAATATTTCTACAACTCAGAAATGATTGATGATTATTGTTCGTGATTTTTCTTATTTATGCAGTATTTCCATCTAACAACGATGGGAAACACGCTATTTCGGTTGTACAACAAACTGTATTAAATGTTTCGTAGCCATAAATAGATATCAATCAACAAACGATTTGTTGAATTGAACTGAATATAGTCCGTAAAATAAGGCATGGAGTAATAAACCGCTTATCGTATTAAATCCAGGTAGGTATAAGTACGAACTGGCATAGGAAAAACCCATAATCTTTGGATTTTGCATACTAAATGAGGGTTTATCACTCCACGCCTTCATTTTATGGACTATAATTTTATGTGGAAAATCATGACAAAAATCTTAAAACTTCCAACCAATAAGAAATATTCATATCGTTTTCGTACACCCCTATCCATTTCAAATTCATGTTCACGTAATTTTGGGGAAAAAAGGGGTGGAGCATCTGAAAGATTGAAACTCATTTTTTCTATCGAATGCCAATACATCATCCGGATTGATCAACCATACATTTTTAATACTCTTCAAAGTTTCTAGTTCGTATTCTTGTCGATAATGAAGGTGTATGAATATTTGTTTTTTCCATTTGGAAATATTTTTCGACTGTTACGTGATTTTAGCAATGTGCGTTAATGTGTAGTGTAGTGTTTATAGACAGAGTAGTTTTGTGAATTTTGAATAGGTAGTGGGCAGCCTTCAATGGATTCGAGAACAGATTTAGATTTAGATTTATTTAGTCATTTTGCTATACATTCCAACAATACAAATCAATTATAAAACTGGCCTCAGGATGTTACGCCGTAAAAATGGCCACAAGCGAGATTGGTTCTGAAACAGCAAAAACAGTTTATTACGCCCTCGTGGAGTCCCACCTCAGATACGGAATTGCCTTCTGGGATGTGCAGCCAACAAAGGCTTAATAACATATTCATTTTACAGAAGCGAGCGTTAAGGTACACCTATAGGGTATCTCCCAAACATTCGTGCAAACCGCTATTTGTTTCTGAGAGAATACTCACTCTATCTTCTTTATTTATATTAGAAAGCGTGTGCTTAGTTTTAAAAAACCGTGATAATTTAGCAAGTCATCAGATACATCACAGAACACGTAGGATAAATAATCTAAATCTACCTCTGCCTATACTCTCCTCCACTTTGACCAGAAAATCAATTATATATGAAGGCATAAAAATATATAATCACCTACCCTTACACATAAAGTGTATTAACACTTTCAAAAAATTTCGGAAGTCTGTTAAAGATGTATTACTCGAGGGAGCTTATTTTAATTTGGAAGAGTACTATTCAGAGAATTGGTATGCAGTTTCGTATAATTGTTCAGCTATATATGTGTGTTTCTATATGTTAATTTGTTTGTATCTTATGTGTATATTCGTTTAAAAATGTTTTAATGATGACAAATAAGTTTTTAGGCGCATCTGACATACTACTTCATTAATGTGTAGTCACTGGAATTGATTTTTATATTATTTACCTACAATTATTGTTAAAAAAAATTATTTTTGACTTTGTCAATAAGAACATGTTTATTCTTTGACAATAAAGTATATTTCTCTCTCTCTCTCTCTCACTACTGATAATAATTAAAAAAAAAGTTCAAATCAGCATGTTTTTCCCCCACACTATAAGTGAGTACACACTTGTATTGTGTATTGAGAAAAAACAAAACAGCATAACATGAATAGGTACATAGACAATTTAGAGTCAGAAATAGCAAGAAGAAACAATATAAAAATGGAGGGTTAATAGGAACATAGTAAAACTATATTACAATAGGCAGTAATTATGTTAATCAAAATTCAACTGTGCAGTTAACATGGCTGTAAGTTGGTGAATAATAATAAATATACAATTTTTATGTTTCTATAATTCTCAATAAGTCCCTATAATTACTGTAGATATGAAGTTTAATGGCTGAAGTGAATTTCTTGAGGTTAGCATATTTTCGAATGGTAATAATAGATTATATGCTTTAGGTTGAATATATGTTACAAAACGGTGACTAATGTTCTTGTTGTTAAGTGGTGTAACGAGTAGTTGGTTCAAGTACCGCGTGTATTGTAACATGATTGAATGTTTGCTGACAGTGACCACTCTTATAGGCGGATATTAAAATTGTTAAAAAATATAATGACCGAATATTAAGTATATCTGGAGAATACAGAGCATTTGTTGAGGATCGTTCTTTTCGTCTAAAGATAACTTTAATATAAAATTCTGGATCACTTTGAGATTTTGTAATGAGTTTTCATACAGACCACCCCACACTAGTATTCCATAGCGTAGGAGTGACTCCACAAGTGATTTGTATATTATAAGCAACAGCTCTCAGTATATAAAATTTGTAAATCAGTTTTCTGAGTTTGGTTGTTAGAAAGTTGATGTGAGTTTCCCACCTGAGATTTTTGTCGATTATAATGCCTAAGTATTTGATTTGGCTAACTTCTGTGATGTTTTTATTTAGATTAGTGATGCTAATATTCTGCAACTCTGGCCTATTTGCATTATTGACAGAAAAAGCTATATAGTGTGTTTTTTCTAACATTCAGAGATAGCTGCAAGCATTTATCCAATTCGTTATTATGTTTAGTTCTCTTTGGACATGTAATTTAGCTTGTGACCAGAAATCATCCTCGAATAAGATCACAGTGTCATCAGCATAGGAAACAATTTTAGCATTTGAAAGTGAAAGCATTGAATTGATGTAGAGTAGGAAGAGTACTGGTCCCAGTACCGTTCCTTGAGGTACACCTATCTTGACGGTAGTTGGGACTTACGAGTCATGGACTTCAACTTATTGTCTATTACCTAAATAAACATCCACGAAACAGTACCACGAATCCCATTTGTTTTAAGAATAGAAAGGATTTTCTGGTGGTTCACTGTGTCGAATGCTTTCGCCAGGTCTAGAAAGACCCCTATACATTTTCTATTCTTGTCCAGCTTGCTTATAATTTCATTCACTACAGTGTACATGGCATCACTTGTTGGTTTAGCCGCCTGAAAGCCGAATTGATAATCATTCAATATCTGATTAGCGTTGAGGAACTCCATTAAACGATTTTTGAGGCATATTTCAAAGATTTTACCGAAGTTATTCAATACACTTATCGGTCTGTAGTTATTTATTTTTGTTTTGTCACCTGCTTTGAATTCAGGAGTTATTATTGATTGTTTGAACTGATACGGGACAGCTCCTTTTGAGATGATGAGATTGAAAATGTGTTCAAGGGGGACCAGGATGTGAGGGGTGAGGACTATTTTTGGATCATCGTATAAGTGGCTGAATTATTATCTATTCCGGCCTGAGCATTTGTTTTTTTTAGTGAGGATATTTTGTTTTGCAATATCATATCCGCCGAAGGTTATTTTCAGTATCAGTTACGGGAGTTAGGAACATGGAATTTCGATTCGGAGTAAGTGGTGGCAGCATAAATTGCTGGCCAATTTTCTTGTTATAAGTGGTTATTTAGTTTTGCAATACATATCCGCCGAAGGTTATTTTATTATTTTCGTTATGGTTATTACTGTTAGCTTCCCTGTTAGTATTAATAATCACAGGATAGTAGTCGGTGATAATACATTCGATATTAAATGAGCTTGGTATATATTTTCCAATTAGGTTGAATTCCATTTTGACAAATATATGATCTAAACATGTGGCATTATCTGTTGTTATACGAGTGGGCCTTCGAATGTACGGCTTAAAGCCATGTTTAGCCAGGACGGAAATATATTTATTTACATTTACATCATCATCTTGCATGATATCTATATTAATTTCGCCAATGAAAAAGTCAAATTTGGGACTAACTTCACTCATTATGGAAAAGTCAGATTGTAGGACAGGGTCTGTATAGGCCTATGATCCTATAAGATAAGCCATTGCAAGCAAGTTCCAAAATGAATAGGGTTACACCACTTACCGCAAGCTTGATGTTTTTGACATTATAATTTAAGTTAGATTTGATTAAAATCATTGTTCCATCATTTTTATTGAAGTCAGCTCCATTATATTCGGTATCATATTCAGGAATATGAAAGTTTTCAGTAGATTCCAGCCGAAAGCACTCACTCAAAATAAAAAGTCACAACAGTATAATGCATATGTTTCATACATGGCCTGGAACTCATTGAAGTTCTTTCTTATACTTCTTATGTTAGAATGCATAATATTCAACACTTTATTGGGCATGTTATTGAAGAGAGAAGCATACTCTTCTGGGTTCAGGTAATTTCCCTTATGTTCTTCGTAGACTAAACCTAAGTCTTGCAAAATAACATCTTCGTCAAGTAAAATCATCATGTGTTATAGTCGGTTTTGTTTTAGTTTAGAATCTTAAGCTGATGTTCCAGAGAGGGACATTCCCGATCCGTTGCCTTATGACTCACATTGAATTCATCTTGTATATCTGATTACTCTTCACACAGTTCACGCAGCAAGTGATAGCTTTTGTACACTCATTTTCTTGATGATTTTCAGTGCATTTAGGGCAAATAACGTGATCAGTGGGTCAGTTCTCTTTTTTGGGGTAGAATCCATGACAGTTGTGGCATCGAGGTATATTTAGGTCTTCGTAGATTGCGTACCTTTCCCATCCAATGTAAACCTTATTTGTGCCGGTCAGCTTTTTGAATATTGCAGCTGAGCATTCACCAAATACTATATTCTTACTGGTACGACCTTTCTTAATGTAAGTGATTTTTAAATCATCAGACGAATATTCCCTAATTTCAAGAAAGGGCTGAAAAATATTTGATAACAGAATCACAGCGTCAAAGTTTTCATAGACATCCATGAATTATAGGGGAGGAAAACTAATACTGAGAAAAAGTCATCTGAATCAACTGAATGCAGTCGTTGATGAAGAAGAAATGTTGGTTTTGAATGAAAGAACGCACCATCACCCTGAAAAGCCTCACCCAAAAACTCCTTTCACAACATTATCACGACTTTTTTTACAATCATGAATGGAAATACCGAATGTAGTCGAAACCAGAAGTACTGAGAATTAGAGTGGTACCTGGACTCTTTCTAGCTGCTTCATGTATCCTTTGGCAGTCGCAAAGACCAGCTGGGGGGGTCCTCATGACTCTGCGAGCTATGCATGTAAATGTTTCAAATTTGACAACCGATTCAGCAACAATGGCTATAAGATGAATGATAACTGTAAATGACGCTGTGATCTCTAAAGGAATCAGCTAAAGTGGAATATAATAGTATATCGTACACCAAGGTTGAGAATTGAAGATACTATTTCAGCTCAAGAGCCAAGTTAAAATCAAGAGAAATGAATTGACGAGGTATTAGTGCCTTATAATTTATTTTCAAATCCTAAAAAAAATGTGTAGCATAGTAAATATATTAGGTAGAATTACTCATAATGCCATTTTACTTTATGACAAAAAGAATAATTTTTCTTCAAATTCGATCGATTTAGGAAAAAAGGAATACTTACATTATCTCCTTCAGAAACATCTATCGTCCATCCAGTAATAGTAGTGTCAGAGCTGTCAATCATAACACAGTTTTTGGGACAATTCAGCAGAAATATGTTTTTGAATAAAGATCCTCCAGATACAACGATCTTGAAGAAATAGGGTTTACCGATCAATTTTCCGCCTTGTCCGTCCCACCACAACGCACCTTGGCCATCAAGAACAGACCCTAAAACGTGATTAAAGTTACACTGCAAATTCTCAATGATGGCTGATTGTCCTCGGGAACAATGATGAAGATATATCAAACAAAAATGGAAGTAGTATAACATTATAAGCGCGAGCTAAGCGAGTAATCCTCCAAACACATTTGTGACAGGACATTTGCAATGTTACATCGCTGCGATATACAGTAGATGTATCATTTTACGGAGTGATCATTGCGTGTCCAAAAGATGTAACTTCTGTGATATGCAATAATATATATATATATATATATATATATATATATATATATATATATATATATATATATATCTGCTGCAATGCGACTGCACTCAATACCAAATTCCCATTAGAGAATAACAGAAGAAGTCTATTTATACGATGTTACGCCACTGCCTCTTTCGTCATAGCCAACTTCACCTCGCTGAGAATATGCCGAGAGAACGATCGTGAAGCAGCCACCCCGAACACTCCAGTGGATTCTACACTTAACCAATCTACTTAATAAAATTCTAACAACTGACTGATAGGCAACGCACAGCTGAAACCGGTGGGTCTAGAAGTATGAAATTTTGCATAGAAGTTCCTTATATAACGAAGGTGAGCATGAAGGAAGGATTTTTGAAAATTTGTCCCCTAAAGGGGTGAAAAAGGGGGTTGACCGTTAGGTCTAGAAGCATGAAATTTTGCACAGGAGTTCCTCATATAACGTAGGTGAGTACTAAGAAAGGATTTTCGAAAACTCATCCTCTAGGGAGGTTAAGGTAGGTTAAATAGGGGCTGAAATATTCACAGCCCAAACTGGTAGGTCTAGAAGCACGAACATCAGCACAGTAGTTCCTTATTAACGTATGTGAGCACTAAGAAATCTTTTTTTTAATTTATCCCCCAGGGGGTTAAATAAGGGTTGAAAATATTCATACACCGGTGGGTCTAGGAGCATGAAATTATGCACAGGAATTCATGATGTAACGAAGGTGAGCACCAAGAAAGGATTTTGGAAAAAAAAATCCCTAAGTGGGTGAAATAGGGGGTTGAAAATATACAGCACAAACCGGTAGGTCTAGAAGCGTGAAATTTTCTCATCAACATATATGAGCAATGAGAAAAGATTCTTAGAAATGCATCTTCTAAGGGGTGAAATAAGGGTTGAAAATATTTATACGCCGGTGGGTATAAAATTGTGCACCTTATTCCTTATTAACGTATGTGAGCACTAAGAAAGGTTTTTTTTTAATTCATCCTCCAAGGAGTTAAATATGTATTGAAAAGATTTATACACCGGGGGTCTAGGGCCGCGAAATTGTGCCCAGGAGTTCCTTATATGACGGGTAAGCACAAAAAAAATACAGCTCAAATCGATAGGACTAGAAGAATGAAATTTTGCACAAGAGTTCCACATTAACATATGTGAGCACAATGGAAGAATTTTTCTAAATTCATACCCCAGGGGGTTAAATAGGGGTTGAAAATATTCATACACCTGTGGGTCTAGGAGCATGAAATTGTGCACAGGAGTTCCTTATATAACGAAGTTGAGCACCAAGATAGGATTTCTGAAAATGTGCCCCCTAAGGGGGTGAAATAGCCGGTTGAAAATATTAGCTCAAACGGTAGGTCTAGAAGCATGAAATCTGCACAGGTTTATATAATGTAGGTGAGTACTAAGAAAGGATATTCGAAAATTCATACCCTAGGGAGGTTAAATAGGGGGGTGAAATATTTACAGCCCAAAACGGTAGGTCTAGAAGCATGCCATTCAGCACGGGAGTTCCTCATTAACGTATGTGAGCACTAAGGAAGTATTTCTTAAAATTCTTCCCCTAAGGGGGTTAAATAGGGGGTTAAAAATATACACCTTAAACCGGTGGTTCTACAAGGATGAAATTCTGCATAGATGTTCCCTATATAACGTAGGTGAGCACTAAGGAATTATTTGGAAAATTAATTTCCTGAGGGGTTAAATAGGGGGTTGAAATATACAGCTCAACCGGTGGGTATAGAGGCTGATATTTTGCACAGGAATTCATTATATAACGTTGGTAAGCACTTAGAAAAGCACTAAGGAATTATTTTTTCAATTCATTCCCTGAGGGGGTTAAAAATCTCTGTAACCGTATTTAATATTTTCCCTGAAAGTATGTTTTTATAGTTCTATACTTTTAGTTGAAATCCCATCGGGCACAGGGCTAGTGATCTTATAAACGTTTAGCGAACAGATTATGTGCTACCTCCAAGTGCCTAGCCCTGATAGTAAAACACATCTGGAGATGTTGAAAAGGAAAGTAGTTGTTTTCTGTTAGACATTCAGAAAAAATAACTTCATTTTAATCGTGGATTTTTCAATTCACAGAAAAATCTTTCTATCAATATTCAATTGAGAATGTTTCCCTTTTCAACATGAATACCCCACAAGAGGTTATCTTGACGATGGAAGATAGTGACTAAGGTTTATCTTTCAGTCGCAGATGATTCCACATCTGATTTTATGAACATCCTGTTTATATTTTCAACAAATCAACATCTGAGATATTATTTCAGCCGGTCTCATAATATGTATTTGTTTTTTTTATACAGTGAGGACTAAAAGTCCGTCGCCCCCCCCCTAACTTATTTATTCGTACCGTTTAATAGCTCGAGTTTTATTTATACAGGATGTCTCAAAAAAGCGCAGTTGTTTATTTTTTTATGAGACACTATGTATGTTATTGGAATTTTGGATTCTACGTATAATTCTAAGCAGATTTCATGTAGCATACCCTATACCGAAGTTCAACTGATTCCACGAAAAATGTTAATCAATAGGGGAGACTGTTGTACCTTGGATCACCCTTCAGTTTCTTGACAAATGCTGTTATCTACGTAACAGAACTGTTGAATTTACGTTCTCACTACGGAGACTTTTGTGCATAACACAGTGCTGAACAACACGAGTTTATTCAGTAAAAAATACAGATAGTTCGGAAAAGTATTTTGTAATAATGACAACCATCAATTAAACTGACAGATCAGAAAAATGTTCTACAAGGTAGTTCAATGAAAATTGACGTTATTTTGACAAAAATCAACAAGAACTATACCAAGACAATGTTTACTCAATATAGTGCAAACAAGCGGAAGAGTGGTTTTCCACATGCTATTTTTGTTTTGGAGTAAAATATAAATATTTATTTTTTTAGCCCAAAAAGTAACAACTTTTGGTTCTACTGTTAATTTTCCTACAAGTTGACGATGGTGTTTTGTGTTTTAAATCATATTCCACCTATATCACTGCCCATTGATGAGTAATTTGTTTTGCCATATTTCAGTTTTGAATATAACCTAGAATATTGAGGAAGACAAGTTTGTAAAAACGCACCATCATGTACCTTGGATCGGCTAGAACTGATGGACAGTTATGGTTAACTATTATTGTTAAAATACAACTAATATTGAGTTAAATTAATTTTAAATACCTAATTTTTTTGCCTATTAATTTTAAGTTATAAACTTCATATTGTAACTTTTTGTACACATACTTTAATACAATCTGATTTCTTCTTGTAATGAAACAATATAATATAATTTCTCTATAAGAATGTCGTTTTTAATACATATTATCTACCTTTTAGGTACAAGACATTGATGATCCAAGGTACACTAGGGCGTGATCCATGGTCTTGTACTATTGATCACATATCAATTAAAAAAAACTGTTTAATATTTAAATCCACATAAAAAACATAGTGTGTAGGAATAATATTGTGATATCAGGAGAAACTCTTTCCAATATTATGTTTAAAAAAATGGCTTGTAAAAAAATATAGAAGTAAATTGTGATCCAAGGTACAACAGTCTCCCCTACTGATCTGATATCCGATATGAAGTAGGCTGTGCTCGCTAGGCGTGTCTATTGTATCCATGGCAACGAGAGAACAACTCTTATCTGTTTTCGTCAAATGTCAAATAATCATTAATATTTTTTGAGTTTTTATTACTTTTTTTTTTTATAATTTACCTCGTTATAAATATGGCTCGTTTAGTAGAAGATAAAGTCGAAACCGTTATCATATTTGGTGAAGCTGATCGAAATTCAACGCTGCCATTCGCATTTTCAATGAGCGGTTACCGGAACGTTCAATGTGTCGAAAATATCTGCAGAAGTTAGTGGCAAAATTCAACAGAACAGGAACGGTAAAAGATGTTCCAAGATCTTGAAGGCCGAAAATAATTACGGAAGATGTTAAAATCAACTAAGCAAGTAGTTGAGACATGTAAGGTTTCTACAATATCAGTAAAGAGGATTTTTAAAACGAATAAATTCCATCCTTACAAAATCAAAATTTTGCATCAATTGGTTGAAGATGATCCGGACCGGCGACTTGAATTTTACGAGACCATGGCAGAAAGAATTGTTGCAAATCCTATTCATTTGCAACACATTTGTTTTAGCGATAACAGCACTTTTTACTCAAATGGAAGTGTTAATACCCAGAATTGTAGATATTGGAGTGATGAGAATCCCCATGAATTCCGCGAAGGGCATACTCAATTTCTGCAAAAGGTTAATGTTCGGGTTGGTATTTTAGATGATCACATTATAGGTCCCTCATTCTTAGAAGAAAATTCAAATGGTCCCAGATACCTCCAAGTACTGCAAGATACAATCACTCCCATTATCAATGGGATTGATGACATGAATTTAACTTGGATGTAACATTTCAGCTAGATGGAGCCCTACCACAAGTTGGAACTTATTCAAATTACAAAAACTATTGCGCATGAAAAGTCATACTACCTGGCGATCCCTGTACTGTGACGCCTTTTCCTTTCACCCTGACAAGGGGACCAGCCCACAGTGCATGCTCAAATTTGGTTTTTCCTTCGAACGTGAGAATGGAACCAGTCTGCAAGTCAAGATCCAAAATTTCACCACCTGGCACAGTCAAATTCGAAATGACAATGTCGTTACAGCTGGTGATAACTGAAGTCACGTCAGAAAACTCAGTAATGGTGCAGGAGGACTTTGAGGCAAGAGAAGAACTAACCGATGCAAGAATCAGGGAGAATATTGGTAACAACTTCATGGTGGAGTTTTTCATGCAATACTTGACTCATTCGATTTATACAGAATATATGAGAGTTATTAATCATTTTTATCTGATCAAGATTAGGTAAATATAAAAACGAAATAGCGCACGTGACATATCTAACAAAGCAATCATCTGATTCGAATAGAAGTTTGTTTTCATTAGTAATATCCCTAGGACATTGATAATAGACGAGATAATTTTATGACAATCGAAAGCTCGTTCCTTGGTAACAGCCCGAAGCCGAAGGCTGAGGGCTGTCACCAAGCAACGAGCTTGAGAAATTTGTCATAAAATTATGAGGCATTTGTCAATGTCCGAGGGATACTCGGCGGAAAATTTTTTGACAAAAAAATGTATAACCCAACACAATGAAACATTCATTTATTCATTGAAAGTACAGTTAGTGAAAGTACAATTATTAAAATTTTACTTAACATTAGATTCGTTGCTGTTCTCTACTATAGAAGATCTATTACCACGCATAATATTCATGATCTTGTTGTGGTGTTCTTGATCGAGATTTAAGTATGGTTTTATAGAATTTTGATTGCTATGACCAGTAATTTTCAGCAATTACTTCAGCAATTGTTGTTCTTCTACACCACTTTTTGCCAATTCGCAACAGCAGTTGATCTATTCGAGTGATTTGTTATCTTTTTACATTCAAGCCAATTGCCTCAGCAGCAGATTTAGTCCATCCATTTATTGTATTTCTTCCAACAGGTACATTATCGTACTATTTGTCAGTTTCATTTTTCCAGTGGTGATTTGGTTTTAAGAACAGTCGTGGTGAGGTAATATTGTCGGGACTTTTTTCCAAGCCCACAACACATATTCCAATATCGAGAATAGCCATGATCATTATCGGCGGTTCGAACCCCTTTTAACTTTAACAACCCTGAATTGTTCCCCTTGCAGTGCGGCTGCGAGAATAGAGGTGAAGTCGATTAGGTGAAAGACACATTTATAAAAATATAGATTTATTAAAATGAATGAGCAATAGTAAAAACAAAGTACTTACATTATAATATCCATTTTGGGTGCAATAGGGAGAAGTGTCATCCGCCGATTATTTTCGATGTTTTCTTGATTAAAACTCGCGATCAACTGATTGTTCCATTCTCTTCAATTATTAGCAAAACTCGACAATGAATGCCCCTCTCCACAGATCATTCCTTCCAAAAATCTTTGATCAGCATTATTCGCTGATCGAGTTCAATTAATGTAATTCAACACCTCAGTTCCTGCTATTTCTCTCTGCAATGTTCTATACAGGGTATTGATTTAATTATGAGATACAAACGAGTGCAGAACAGGAACTGAAATGCCCTTGTGGCCTTTAGGAGAGGAAACATTTAAATTTTGGATTTATTAAACTTATGCTTCATGACAATATTGTCGCCTCGTTTTGATATCAGTTTATGAAAAAGACGTACAGGGCAGCTTTGTCTTTCACTATTGGAAACAAACCATTTACTACTTGTACAGCTTTCAGAACCACCTTGGCACGTTTTACGGGACACCGGATTGTATTCAATACGATTTGTTGGAGAGTCATCGTTATTTTTCTCGATTTGGAAAAAAATGCACCAGACAAGCAACTGCCTCTCCTCCTCGCCACGCTAATTCTACATCAGCAATATGGTAAAATTTACGCATAAGACCTTCAGGAGTATTTTCATCCCATAGCAATATTATTTTGTTAACTTCAGACAAATTTAACGAAACTGAACTGGACTTACGCTTACATGGATCTGCTTGTAGTTTCTTCCTGATTGCATCGCGGGCATCTCGGGCTGGTTTGAATACTGTATTGTTAAACGGGTCAATCATAATATTATAGTCATTATAGTACTTTTCTTGCAAAAGTTTGCACGAAACGTTCCACATTGTCTTCACCGTTGCTTCTTTAAATTCGGTCCGTCTTTCTTTCTCATATTGACCGCCCAATCTTTTAGTATCAACGCCAATTCTTCTAAGCTTCATGATCATTTATCATAGTATTGTAAAGAATAAATTAATTTAATTTCATAAATTGATAATTGCACTGAATGCAATTATCAGTGTAATGTTGACATGATTGGGTGAAATTGTTTCATATGACACAAAATGACAAAATTTGAATGGTTGTTAGAACTGTCAAAAAAATTTCAAAATAATATCCACGTCCCTATATGGAACGTAATATCCATTCATTCGATATTTGTCCACATCAGGTGCGAAAATTGTTGGATATTCATTGGACGTACCGTTCAAAGCATTTGGATATCGAAAAAATTAACAGTCAATGTATAGCCATTTTACTTAATCCTTATCTTTGAATGTCTGAGTTTTCAACTGTGCCCGATGCTGGGGTCTTCCGGGATTGCCTATAACATTGCAATAGCCTTTTCTTCGTCGTTCCATCCATCGGTCGTTGCTGTAACACACCATGCCCCCTTTAAAGTTGAATGACAATGGATAGTAAATCCCCTTCACAATATGTATGAACAAGATTTACTTTCCACTTACCATCCTTCCCCGCTCCTCCTTGGAGCGGTCCGGTCCTCAACTCTCAAATTGGCACGTTTGCAAGATTAAAATCGTACCTCCTGTGGTATGAAGTCAGCCTTTGAGTGCTTTAAACCCCTTGTTGTCGTGATTTTGTGTGTTTTCCTGACTTGTGCTGGGTGTGCATAGTGGTGATGTACCTGACGGGTGCGTAAGTGTAAAGTGTGATGTTTGTGGGTGTGTGGATCGTACGTGTTTTGTGTTGAGTTTTGGTTACTCACCTGACGCGCCGGAGTGTTACTCTCGGTGGTGGACGGTCGTTCTGGTAGACTGGTAGCGTGTACTTGTCCCTTTCTCTAAACCAGGGATCGTCCAGTTTTAGGTTTGCGTGGATGTCTTGGATTACCGGGTTCCTGTGGGTATCCGTTTTCTGGAACGTTGTGTTGGCGTGATTCCGTAGACGGTCGTCTATGAAGTTTGGATTGACATTCAGGTCCCTGTAGATGAATCTCTTCGGGACGTATCTGGGAGCGTTCAATGCCATTATCAGGCTCACGTTCAAGAATCGCTGGATCTTGGTCCTGTATGTTTCTGTGCAATGACCCCATGCGGAAGATGCATACAGGATGATGGGGAGGAGGATGGTCCTGATAACGAGCAGCTTCAACTGGAAGTCCATGTTGCTTCTGCGTCCTATGAGGGGGTTGAGGTTTCTTCGGGCTGCCTTTGCTAGTCCGAGCCTCTGATCCACGTGTTGCCTGAATGTCAATCTCTTGTCCAGGGGGACTCCTTAGTATTTGGCTTCGTTTGCCCATGGGATTCGTTGGTCGTTCATGATGACATGTCCTGATGGTGTGGTTCGTCTTCTGGTGAATTGAATTGGCTTTCGTCTGCGTTGATCTCGATTTTCCATAGGTTGACCCAGTCCTCTAGCTTGTCTGCTTATTCTAGCAGGTAATGGGTTACTTGCGTTGCGTTTACTGATCTGGCCACTAGTGCTGTGTCGTCCGCGTACAGCGCTAGTTTGTTGAAGTTGTTCTCAGGCTTTGGGATGTCCGCTGTGTAGATGGAAAATAGGTGTGGAGATGAGACTGCGCCTTGTGGTACTCCTGCTTCTAGGGTCCTCACTGCTGAAGAGTCGTTACCAACTTTACATTGGCACCGTCGTCCCCGCAGGAAGGAGTCTATCAGCTTCACTATGGGAGTGGGGTATCCGAGGTCTGCCATTTTGGTGATCAAGCCATCGTGCCAGACCCTGTCGAAGGCCTTGGAAACATCTGGGAAGAAGGCTCCTGTGTGGTGTCTTCTACCCAGGTTGAAGCCTGCAACGGCAAAGTCCACTATCCTCAGGACCTGCATTTCCGTAGAGTGTCCTTGTCGAAAGCCAAACTGCTCGTCTGGTAGGACGTTGAGTTCTACCGTTAGCGGTTCCAATCTTCTCTTGATGAATCGCTCTGCCACTTTGCTCATCGAGGGTGTGCGGCTGATGGGTCGGTGGTTTTGCGGGATCACAGGTTTCTTGTTGGGTTTCGGGATCATGATTTCCAGGGCCGTGAAAAGTGTCTGAGCCTGAGCACTGCGTTGATGATGTTGGTCAAGGCAGCGATTCCTTTTCTCGGTAGATACTTCAAGGCTCTGTTCGGGATTTGGTCTCGTCCGGGTGCCTTGCGTGTAGCAAGGTTTCGAATGATGTCCTCGATTTCTTCTGGCGAAGTTGGTTCTAGGACGTGCTCGGCATCGTCGATCCGTCTTATTCTCCTGACAGTCTGGATGGCTCGGATTTCCATGTCTTCCACTTCGTCGGTTTGGTGTAACTGTGCTGTAACTTCAAACTGTTTACGATATAAGGACCATGGTGACTGTCCATCAAAAGTCGGCGGTTTTACGGAATTGTGCGATGTGGCACGGTCGTCTTGGATCTTCATTGATGCAACTTTAATTTCTTGTTCTTTCAAATGCTGCATTGTTCTCTCATGCACACTTCTTCATTTGATTCTTCCGGTATTGCAGTAACTTCTTTTATTGCTTCGTTTCATACCGCATCAATTTCCTTTTTTATCTCACTATTCATTTCTCCCATAGTTTTTCAGACTGTAATGAGTTCGGCACCGATTTTATCGACATTTTCTTTCAGCCCCTCGGTTTTCTGGAACATCCGGTCATAAAATTATGTCTGTTGCTCTCGTAGTTTCCCCTCATCTTGTTTTTCTTTTTCTCGTCATTCCTCCGCATTCTGCAGACGTTTCTCATTCTCTTGTTTTCCCTCTATCTTCGTTCTTCTTTCTTTTCTTTTTCTAGCTGCCATCTTTCCTCCTCCTTATGTCGGCGTTTCTCCTCCTGTTGTTTTCCTATTTGTCGCCGTTCCTCCTCCTTTTGTCGACGAACCGCCTCCCCTTGTTTTTCTTCCAACAGTCGTATCTCTTGCTCGGCACACTGCTGATCATTTTCATATTATGCCCTCCATTTCGTCGTAGTCACTAAAATCCTTACTTCTGGTACCAGCTGTTATGAAACTGGGTTCGTCTTTGTTAAAAATACTTGACTAATGATTGTTCGTTAATTACACTTGAAAACATAACACAATAATGCACTCTGACAATTTGACGTAGTGGATTCGCAACAATATTGGTGATAACATTGTGAGCCATCACAATCCAACATGATTTCTATAAACTAGCGACCTCTTTCTTTATGCGGACCTTCAGTGAAGAAAAAATTGTCAATAATCTCAAAACCAATAATCTTAAAAAAAAGAATACCTAAGATATTTATGATATCAGTACAACTTGCTGAAGCAGTGTGTATCACTCGTCATAAACAATTGTCTTCAAGAATGGATCTTTCCTCCAGTATTCAAACCTGCCATCCATAAAAAAGGCGAAAGGATTGGCTGAGAACTACCGACAGATAAATATTCGATATCTAAAGTAATGTATAAAGCGATTTCAATACAATTCAGCAATTACTTGTAAAAAATAAATTTGTTTGGTTTTCATCAATTTGAATTCTGAAAAGTAAAAATTACTATAGATGCCATAAACTACGAAGGCGTAGAAGTGTCACACTTTTTTTTATTTTACAATTCCGACTTGTAAGTCGGAATTCCGACTTGTATCTCAGAATTCCGATTTGTAAGTCGGAATTTCGACTTATATCTCGGAATTCCGACTTGTTAGTCGGAATTTCGACTTGTATCTCGGAATTCCGAATTATATCTCGGAATTCCGACTTGTAAGAAAGATTTGAGGAAACTGGCTGTGTCAAGCACAAGAAAAGGCAAGAGTAAATAAAATTGCAACAAAAGAAAAAAATGAATTAGCGGGGATGCTTTCAAAAAATTTGCAATAATAATAATCTTTATTGCACTATGATACATGAAATGTAAAAATACAAATGTACAAGCCAGTCAGAGAGAGAAAAACGTGATATAGTAAATATTAATAAATGTACAACTCACACTAATTGTAGAACACAAAATGGAGATATGCGTCCATTGAATAGGGTTCTAGATCGCGAATAGAGCTGAATATAAGTCATACTTCCGTGAACAGAATATTGATGAAAAAAATCTTCATCTATACCGAATTGAATTACATCAAGAACACTATGAAAGGGATTATGATACCAGAGTTCGCTATTGCAAAAATATATTGAATTTCATTCGCGAGGAACCACGTTTTCTGTAAATGCATTTTGTTTAGTGACAAGTCCACATTCAAAAGTAATGGGATGGTAAATAGACATGAATTGCCACTACTACTCGACAGAGAATCTTTATCGGGTCAGAGGAGTTGATAACCAAAAAACATGGTCGATAAGTTTTGGGGCATGATTGGAGATCAGGTTATAGGACCGTATTTCTTTGATGGGCCACTGAATGGAGAAATTTACAGAGATTTTCTCAGAGTTGATTTACCAAATTTGTTGGGGGGTGTACCGATTGACAATAGACAATAAAAATCCCCACAATAAAAATCAGGTAAGAATATGTTAAACACATGGACCTAGACCATAAGATTCATGGATATCGTTAAAGAGATCTTCCACAAGGACCAACGCATCAGAGCTAATATTGTTTTTCTCATGAAGATCAATTTTAAGTTGATGTCCGAGAAACAACGTAAGAAGACTGATCAGTTTGTACATATCTCAAAATGGGAGATTGTTCGAACATCTGCTGTAAATTCACGCTTTTTTTAATTGTTTGGGTTTATTTGTTACCTCTTCTGTCCAGTATTGAATAAAAAAAATCATTATTGTTGTTATAATGACTTATTCATATTTTCCGCAAGAATTAGATACATTTGCGATGGAAAACAAGTGGGCAAACACTACATTTTCTGCAAACTCATAGTGTGGATTATTCTGGTATAGCCTTATTTACAGGCTGTTCCATTTGAAAAAACGAGAAAAAAGTGATCCCGATTTTGTTGCCCCTGTATGGAAAAAGCACTATTCGGCAAAATATGAATAGGAAATGAAAATACACCATTTTCGAGAATATTGTGTAGCGTGGTTTGAAATTATATAAATATAAATGTGTACTCTATGTACTAAATGTCTAAACTCTATGTGGTGTGACAAGTTTCGCTAAGCCGGCCATACTGATTAAAAATGTCAAATTTTTCACTAAACATGTATCATAGGCACAAGTATGGCGGTCCGTTTTTATGACCCCCTTGGTCCATTTTGATGAATAGAAGCAATGCCATACTGATAGCAGGTCTTTAAATGGACGCCATACAAAACAACTATTTTTTTTTTCATTAGTAGTTTTAGAAATTAATTCTCTAGTCTTACATTAATGAAGAAGTGATAGGAAATTAAATTTGCATAGTTTTATGAGAAATTAGGATGTATATAATTTATTAAAAGACATGAAATGAAATTTACTGTATTTAAATTTTTTTAAATAAATTTATAGGTCCTACTTCTTCATAAAAGTTGCAAATGTATTTCACATCACTTCTTATTAATGTAAAGACTAGAGAATTATTTTCTAAAAATTACACATGATATTATGAATATTTTGAAAAAAAAATAGTGTTTTAGTATGGCGGCCATTTAAAGACCTCCTATCAGTATGGCATTGTTCTGATCATCAAAATGGACCTCGGGGGTCATAAAAATGGACCGCCATACTCGTGCCTATGATACATTTTAGAAAGTTGACAACATTTCGACGTTTATGTGACGTCTTCTTCAGGACTTTAAGTTGCACAGCATCAGTCCCATTTATTTTCAATGAAGCGGACAAATTCAGGATTTTCGAGCATTATGTAGGATTTGCGTCCTTCAAATTGAATGGATATTTGGAATAGCGGGAAAGAGGACAATAAAAGTTATCTGAATTTTAGGAAGTAGGCGACGTTGCGAAGTTTATTTGACGTCTTCCTCAGGGCTTCAAAGTTTGCACAGCATCAGTCCCATGTGTCAATGAAGCGGAAAAATCCCGGATTTTAGAGCATTATGTAGAATTTGCGTCCTTCAAATTGACTGGAGGTTTGGAATAGCGGGAAGTACAATAAATTTATCTGATTTTTTAAAGTTGCCGACATTCGAAGTTAATTTGACGTCTTTTCAGGGGCTTCGAAGTGTGCACTGCATCAGTCCCATATGTATTTTCAATGTAGCCAAAAAATCCAGGATTTGGCATAGGTGAAGGACAATAAAATTGATCTGAATTATAGAAAGTTGTTGACATTTCAACGTTTATTTGACGTATTCCTCAGGATTTCAAAGTCTGCACAGCATCAGTCCCATATGTATTTTCAATGAAGCGGAAAAATTCCGGATTTTCGAGCATTATGAAGAATTTGCATCCTTCAAATTGACTAGAGATTTGGAATAGCGGGAAGGACAATGAAATTGATCTGAGTTGGCGACGTTTCGACATTCATTTGACGTCGAACCGTTAGCAAATTTCTGATCACTTTTATTGTCCTTGTTCCCCAAATCTCCAGTCAATTTAAAGGAAGCAAATCTACAAAATTGATGGAAATGCATGAACACATTCTATGACATCACAGCTCATTGCCCATGTTTCGAAATATCAAATATCCTCTTGAAAAATTTCTCTAAAAACTTGAAAAACTTCAAATTTGATGCTGAGTTACAGTTGAACCAGGAATAAACAGAGCAAATAGAGAAAATATAGGAAATTCAAAGGGGTGGAAAGAAGTGAAAAGTTGGCCAAAAAGTCTTCCCTTCAAAAATTAGGTTTTATGGCCCCTGAAGAAGCTCCATGCAAAATTTGGAAGCTTAAGATTGAACCCAAGTGCAGTTTTCGATTTTTCAACTTAGCCGCTCCCGCGAGTTTTTCAATTTGTTTATTTGGTCAAACCTGAGGCCGGGCCCTACTAAAAAAGTCTTCCACTCGGGTTTTCCCGATGTAAGACCATACAAAGTAAAGGAACACAAAATTAACATATAGGAGACGTCAAATTTTAAGATGATCGATTTTGGGGCCCAAAATTTTCAAAAACTTTTTTGTTCTGACATCGACATCGCTGCAGCTATGTTGAAATGACGTAGCTTTGCCGGCTCTTGGATCATACTCTATTGTCAATTGCCGACTGCAATAAACATTCGACTCGATATTTGAATAAATAAGGTAGAATGTTCAACTGATAGTCTGGTAGATGTATACATTGCAGGCTGCCTGAGATATATATTCAATTCAAAGTGAAGAAAACAACTAACCTTGTTATATCCAAACTGGTGATAAAGTCAGAACTACTTAACTTCATACTCTGCTTTGAGGCACTTACCATAATTATCACAGTCACTCGTAAGAAACGAACAACACGACCATTATAGTGATTCAACATTCAGAACACGTGAACTGAACAATGTTGCCAAGCAAGATTCTCGCATGCACGGTTTACAAAATAACGAAACGAAAGTTTGTTAGATTCTACTAGTGTTTTCTGATTGGCTGGTGAATAAAGATCCTAATTAGCAACCAATCAGATGTGCAGGAGAATTAATTTTAACATTATTGTCTTTGTCTTTTGCTGGCTCTTGAAACCAAACACTGAGCTGTTCCGTGCGTATTTTGAAGAGTAGAAGACAAGATGATGTCATGCCCCATAATTACAGAAAAACTTTCATTCCTAAGAAACAACACGATAGTCCTTAATATGAAAGTTATGGCCAGCAAATAAATTCAATAGGGATGAAAACAAATTCTCAAGTCACATACGCGACTGAAACCATTAGGCTCCTGCCCGTTAAAAATACTTCATTATCTGTTCAAGACAAGGAAATGCACTTAAGAATTACTATAAAAAATCACCCTTTTACGATAAGTCATAAATAACTCATCACTTCCGCTGATAGTCATATCTAAAGATAATTAACGAGCAAAAGAACAAGCTATAACTCATATAGCGGCGAAAGGCATAAATTTTTGTTTTTATACATTTTTGATGACAGAAACGAGCCATTAATTATTGAGCCGCTGACAAGGGGAAGATAACTAGTGTGGGAATGTAATTCGTGGATAAATATCTATATTTTGTCTTTTATGTAATAGGGTTCACCCGTTGATTAATAAATAAATAAATAAATAAATCATGGATAGGGTTGAATGGTATAAAAGCATGAAGCGCGAGCCATCAAAAGGTCATCATTTCATTTCAAAGATGAGGTTTTTAGAAAGAATATAGTCGTCAGGCAGTGAAGCCAATGAGATAAATTTTATTTCAAGTAATAACAGTAACCAAGTGAATTCACCAGTAAAACCATTTTTTTTTCAAAATACCATTATTTATCACCGCTTCAAGAACGAGATAAGTCAACGAAAAAACCTCAAATCGATAGTTCATGACCTCATAGAAAACCGTATCCATACAACGCTATCCTAATATACAGTGCGAGATAAACTAAAATAAACAATTTTCGCGGGATTAGTCAAAATAATAATACAATTAAACCAATTGTCGTTTAAAAGCCGTCTCCAGTGAGTAAGTGTTGACTTCTGCTGACTTAGAGTAAGTTCATATGTGTTTTCTGTATTTATGTGTTGGGCAAATTGAATCCTTTATAATGCGAATGTGTCTGTATATATATCTCCATAATTTCATGTTACCAAATTTTACAAAAGATAATTATTTCCAGCCGCTTTTGACAATTGATGTCACTATTGTTTTTAGTCAATCTATTTAATTTGTAGACTGATGTAAAATTAACTTCAAGTAAACTACACTCTATTTTTTTTTATATTGTATCATATTATCCGTTCATAGAACGGATGAAATACTTTGTTTAATTTTTATAAAATATATACATATATAAATATATATATATATATATATATATATATATATATATATATATATTTTTATGAGTGCATTATTCTTTTTTTTTTATCTTTCTGAAAACGGTACGTATTTCCTGAATGAACAACTCAACGCCCAAGCATAGAGAGAAAGGGGTATTTCCTGTAGGCCGCTCCAGGGACATAATCTCGGTTCGATCATCCTCAGATAGTCGATGCTCTCGATGCTTGTTTTCTCAATCTGACAAAAAGTTTGGTGTTACAGGTGTGTTTTGTTAATTCATAACACCCTGTATAGGCCAGGGTTTATCAATGAATCACTCATCGCATTTATGAATGAAGTACTAAATTTCAATTCTGGTTGGATTCTGAAGTCGCCAATCACTGTGCGGGCGTTTTCGTATTAGATATATTAATATATTATAAATAATTTTTTGATAGAATGGCAAATTTTTTAAAAGACAAAGACAATAATGTTCAAATTAATTCTCATGCATATTGCGTACTGTTTTCTGATTAGTTGTTAATTAAGATCTTAAGATCTTTCATTCACCAGCCAATTAGAAAACACTAGTAGAATCTAACAAACTTTCGTTCATAGACAACTTTGTAAATTCTGCATCCGAGAATCTTGCTTGGCAACAGTGTTCAGTTCACGTATTCTGAATGTCTGAATCACTACAATGGTCGTGTTAATATTTTTCAAAACTATATTCAATTGCGAATGTTTCCCTTTTCAATACTGTTTGTGTTGTTTGTTTCTCACAAACTGTGATAATTATGATAAGTGCCCCAAAGCAGAGAATGAAGTCAACTAGTTCTGACTTCATCGCCAGTTTGGATATAACAAGGTTAGTGTTTTCTTCACTTTGAAATTGAATATCTATCTCAGGCAGCCTGCACATTTACCACACAATCAGTTCAACATTATACTTTATTCAAATGTCTAGTTAAATGGTCATTGCTTGCCGAAGTTTTCCTCTGAGCAAGTCACCTGAAATTAGGCGGGAGGCGCCTTGTCGAATTTTACAATGAACAAAACATGTTTTCAATATTTTTTTCAGATTTTTAACCACTGTAATTTGTTATAAAATGGCATTATACACTGCATGGCAAGAGCTAAGATTAACCCTGTAAAAGAGTACTCAACAGGAATCTTGTTAACATTGATGCAAGAGTAGCAACGCATTCACTAGGACTTCAATACGTATTTGTCGACGAAAATCTATTTCGCGCTTCCACGATCATCAGGAAGACCAAAAGAATTGGGAAACACATTTTTTCAATGCAATTACCGTATGCAATGATGGAAAATGTTAGAAATATTTCTTTTGGAAGTGACACTTTCCAACATGATAGGTTCCTTTCGATCATTCATGCTCTTCTACATTGATAATTCCACTTCGCTAACAAGTCCTTGCAGTTGAGAGGTACATAGAGAAAGACCAACAAAAAATACGAGAAAATATGTTTAATCTTCAAAACAACCTAACAGTTGAATCCAGAGGGTATATAATTACATTTATTCTTGTTGGCTCCACCTTGGATAGAAATATTGGACCATTTCCAGTCCGAGCATCCGTTGATGCCGCAGATAATAGAAACTGGTTGTGATTTCTTTCCGTTCAAAGTTCCAGTTACGTTCGACAGCGTCAGGCCGATGAATGGGATGTTATTATTTGGAATTCCTGTACTGCTCCCATTCACATAATCCTGCTGAATGCTTGCTCCAAAATTAGTTATACCTAGAAAAAGTCGGATATAAGTAGGTATATAATAATTTTCGCATTAGTTTCGAGCACAACACCAGATCAATTGCAAGTGAGACACTTTGTGCAGAATTTTGATTGATATAAACTTTTATTAGAGATTAGAAACACATGTTACAAACAATAATTTGAAAAATTATATTTATTTCGCAAAAAAATATCCTGATTTAGTCGATACTAACCTATACCGTAGTGTATGGTGAGATGAATAACCAAAGGAAAACAAATACTTTCCTGACTAATATCTTGAGGAACATTGAATAACACCTACCCGGCCTACACTAATTGTAGTGCTTGTAACTGTGAGAGGTATTGAAGAAATTAGAATATTTTCTGCAATAGATTTTGGTTCTCTGTCATATTTATATGGTTATGAAAAAAAGTACAGTACGCCTCTAGATGATCACCTTACACGCCAGAACTTGATTTCCGATGACATGAGACAGAGTGAATTCAGTATTGAGACAACACAATGGTAGGTATAGAGAGGGAAAACACGAATGGACCAATTTTCATGATCCTAACTTTAAAACTATACAGACTTTCAACGCCCATTTCACCCCTTTAGGGTTGAATTTTCAAAAATCCTGGAACACATTTATCTTTATTTGTGAAGAAGATCCCAAATACTAATTTCGATTACTCTAATTTCAAAAGCAACTGTACTTTCACTTCCACCCCCCTCTCACCCACCTTTTCACCCCTTCAGGGATGAAATATCAAAAAAATATGCTGTCAAAATGTTAGCTCTTAGGTCCAGTGATTTGATCGGGGCGTTGTGATGCTCAATAAGCTCTATCAATCGACAGTTGTGATGTTCAATAAGCTCTATCAATCGACATATAGCTTATCAATATAAGATATAGCTTATCAATAGATAATATAAGATTAGATAATATAAGATATAGATAATATAAGATAGCTATATAAGATATAGCTTATCAATAGATATAAAATATATATATATATATATATATGAATTTGCTTTTTCTCGGGGTTTAGGTTTCTTTGGAACAGAAAGCTTTTTTTTATAATAATTACGTTTTGCCTGGAGGCCTCCAGGCTTCTTCAGATTTGTATCTTCCAACACAAATTCAGGTTGTTAAAAACCTTTCCAATGTTTCTTCTTCATTTTTATCGGATATTCATTCAAATCTGTTTATTTAAAAGTGGAAATCATACAGAATTGTTGATTAACTCTCATCCACATATGTCATTTGAAATGTTAGGACATTTTACAATTCCCACTATATGTTTTTTATTGAATAAATCTATGAAATCTGACATTGTGGATATATATATATATATGTAATTAATAAATAACATGAAATAACAACCTCTGCTATTTAAATAAACCTTATGTCCAAGAAAGGAAAAAAAAGCAACGTATACAGTGCTTCAAGAAAACAAACAACTAACTATATATATATATATATATATATATATATATATATTTTCTTTAGTTTCTTGACCACATATATATATATATATTTTTTTTCATCTATTTCTCAATTAATATAATTTGTTTTAACGACGTTTTGACATGGTATTTGTCATCAACAGGTTACAACACTAAAATTAAAAATATGGAGTTTGAGACAAAAAACGATAAAAAAAACGAATACATGCGATCTACAATAAAAATGATAATAAAGAAAAGAAAACAACAACATACATACCTGTACCATACATAGACAAACTATCGAATCAAATTAATAAAACAATGGAAAAACACAACATAACTATATCACACCGGCTGCAAAAAACGAACAAAACCATTTATTCAAAATTAAAACCAGAAATACCAAAAAACATACAAACTCATACAGTATATAGAATACCGTGTCAAAGCACCTATATAGGTCAAACAAAACAATATTTGCAGAAACGAGTACAAGCCCACAAATACTCGAAAACCGACATTACAGCCTCAACCAAACACGAAAAATGAAATCAACATAAGTTTGACACTAACAACGTTGAAATTTTGACCAAGGAAAGGAATCCAAGAGTAAGAACATTCCTTGAAATGATACATATTAAAAAAGACCCCAATAGCATTAACAATGGAAATGATATCAAAAACTTAAACCAGATTTATAACAACCTTTTTCAATTTTGTTTATAGTAATAATGATGGAAACTGATCGTTACATGCTGCCAAAACAAAATACAGTCCAGCTCATATACTAGAACTCAATATAAACAATCCGGAGTACTTATGAAGATGGTAAAAATGGATGAAAGATAAACAAACCATTCCAGATAACTTCGACTTCGAAGTCACACACCTACAATAACGTTCGACGATGCGAACGCAGAAATTCAAATAAAATAATTTGTAAGTGAATACTCATACATATAACAGATATTTTAATATTGTGTTAAATAACGTGTCGAACCATATGTTTTCAAAGAATTATTTTAGTGCATACATTTCAATATTGTGTTAAGTTAAATATGTCTCAAACTCCATATTTAATTTAGTGTTTTAACCTGATGATGACAAATACCATGTAGAAACGTCGTTAAAAGAAATTATATGAATTGACTGAATCAGACCTTTATTCCGAGAAATTTGAGATTATATATATATATATATATATATATATATATATATATATATATATAATTGCCAAGCTATCCACAATGTCAGATTCCATTAGGTTTATCCAATAAAAAACATATAGTGGGAATTATAATAGTGACACTGTACATATACGTACTATACTATATTCATTTCAATACCCAACATACACACCCCATCATAGAAATGTAATTTACCTGACATATGAATATTCGCATACGTCACGTTTCTGATCTCTCCAGGACCACCATCAGCGTGTCCCTTCACGTGGATTCCATTGCCCGAATTGGTTAGTACGGAGTCCCTAATTGTAACATTTGTGACCCTGTTATGAAGAAACGACCGTTTGCTGAAACCCACGGACAAACTGAGACCGTGTCCCCCGGAGCAGCGCATATCCGAGATGAGCATGTTCGAGCCACGGTTGATGGCCACACAGTCGTCTTGGTTCTTGACCGTGGAATTTGTGATGACGATGTTTTCGCCGTTGATGATGTCGAAACCATCAGTGTTGTGTCCCAAGTCATTCTGGAAAGTCATTTTTCTGTGAGACAATATAACAGAATGGCTAAAGGTAAAGAATATGGAACCAAGTCAGATTGTGAATCAGATATGCTTTAGATTATGATAAAGACACTTTACCTGTTGATTTTTTGCACAGAACAGATAACTTTTGAAAAAATGCGGTTAATTATTGTTCCAAAAATCTAGAATTCCCAAAATATAAGTGAAGCTGAACTGATTTCATTTCTCGAAAAAGTTAATCTGAATTTCAATGAGGGTGAGGTGGTTGCGGCAGTCTTTTTTGACTTTTCAAAAGCATTCTATAGTGTCTATCACAATGTACCATTAAAAAGTTATCATCATGGGTTGCTTTCGATTGGTCCAATCATATCTTCTTGGCAGAAAACAGAGTGATAAAATGTCAAGTGAAAATGAAAATTCAAGCTACTCAGATATCAGATCAGCAGTACATCGGGGTTCACTACTCGGACCTGTTTTGTTTTTATTATATCTAATTGATTCCACAGAGAAATTCATATTTTTTGCTGACGATACCGTCTTTTCATAGAGTGAAAAAATATGGTCAGTCTAAAAATTACCATATCCTAGAATCTACATTGGCGTTGTTCGAATTCTCTGTTTCAATGGGTACCATCATAAATAATGCAGCGAAATAGTTTTCAAGAGGGTAAACCTCGGAATGAAAGATAATAAGCTATAAACTCCTATAAACCTTTGTTTTGGTATTTTAAAACTCAGTTCTAACCTCTCATGAAATTTCGTGTCCGCGTCTTAAGATATTTAAGGTCAAAGCTTGCAAAAATCGTGTTTTCGTAAATATCTCTTCCTATGCTTCAAATGATATTTGCATGTATTATATTATTATGATATTTGCATAATTCTCTACAAATTGTGTAGGAAGAATTTTTTATAAGTTTAACCGTTTTTGAGATAGAAACATAGAGATACTTGTCATAACGCAATTATTCACTTGTACAAACATTGTTTGAAAATGGAGTACGCATCTTGTTAGCAATATATAATGCTCCAAAATCTGAGGACAATATATTGATAATCTTCGCTACATACAATTCGTCAAATCAACAAAGCTCAATAAACCTGTGCAGTTATCAACTCTTCCTCCAACAAGTGCAGCAGCTCATCAATCTATGAGTTGTGTCTACTACCAGATTCAAACTTGTTTAGGGAACGATTTAGAAGCCCAGGAATGGGGTTGGGACCACAAAATGAAATCCTGGAACCGACAACAATTTTATTACCACCAGCCCCAGATGAAAGGCTCAATATAATACTTTACAACTACAAGAAAATGGTTATGGTTCACGTTGCGGATGCAGAAAATCAGAGTTACAATGCTCTTCAGCTTGTGGCCAGTGAGATAGACAAGCATGCCTCAACGCTTCATTGTATCAAAAAGAAATTAACTTTTTCGGCAACCGTCCGGGATGTACCCACTTCCCGGACGCTTTTTCTTTGAGAATCACGTCGTTGTTGTCATTTTAAATATGAAAATCTTGGTAGGTATGGTTTTGATAAATGCAGTTGATCATTACCATAGCAACGAAATAACGGCTGACAGTTCATATGAAATTAGTTGTCAAAAGTTTGCATGTTTTTTTATCGCAATTCGCAATAAAATATGGAAAGCAGCAGCGATAGTGACTTTGAAAATGTGCCTTGGGAAATTTCCAATATAGCTGCTGCTGCTAAAGCACAATTATTGCCTGAAAAATCAAAATCCAGGTACGAAAAGTTTATGATTTGTTCACGAAATGGATGGATATATGAAGCAATGCAAAACGATTACAGAGGATGTAATTTTGGCTTATTTGGCGCAAAAATCTGAAACTGTCAAATCCTCTACTATGTGGAGCATGTACTCTATGTTGAAAAGTACCATTTTAGTGAAGAAAAATGTGAACATAACCAGTTTCCCAAAGGTTGTCGCATTTCTTAAAAGGAAGAATATTGGTTACAAAGCCAAGAAATCAGAAGTCTTCAGCAGTGAGCAGATTAACAAATTCATTAGGGAAGCGGATAATGAAACATATCTAATGCTAAAGGTAATTTTAACAAAATATTAGGATTGTAGGATATAAAAGTATCAACTTGATTTTCAGGTAGCAACAATTATTGGATTAGCCGGTGCGTGTAGACGAGAAGAACTAACGAAAATGTCAATTGATCTAAGAAACGACAAGGAAGACATGTTGCTTGTGAAAATACCGGATTCCAAAACACATATTGAGAGAACTTCTGTTGTAATTGGGCAAGAAAACCTGCTGTTGTATAGGCAATATTTATCCTTACGGCCATCCCATACTCCACATAACAGATTATTCGTGAATTACAAAAAAGGAAAATGTTCGATTTAGCCTGTTGGTATCCACAGTTTTGGGAGTCTCGGAATAAAAATCGCAGAATTTTTACATTTACCCAATCCTAAAAATTACACAGGCCATAGCATTCGTCGAACTTCGGCGACGTTATTTGCTGATAATGGTGGAAACATCACAAATTTGAAGAGACACGGTGGCTGGAAGTCTACCAATGTGGCTGAAGGATATATAGATGATTCACTTACAAACAAAATTGAAATTGCCAAGACCATTCAAAAATCATCAGATGAAAACAATCAATGTGAAACGGAAACTCTGCCTTCTTGTTCTGGCTTCAACAAAAGGAATTTAAATATACCAAGCATTTCAAACAAATTGAATCCCTTCAATATTAGCAATTGCTCAAATTTCAATATAAATATTAATATAAATAAAAATTAGAATGTTTCTGTTAATATGTAGTATTTTCTGTTCTGTTTAATTCAAATAAGAATTGAAATGTATAATAAAGAAATAAAGAAATATGTCGTCTCATTGATTTGTTATTCTACACAGTTGCCGAAAAAATATTGTACGCAACACGCCTGAAAATAGTTTTTTTGGACTCACAGAGATCCAGGACTCGCCTACGGCTCGTCCTAGAATTTTGTCTATTCGTCCAAAAAAAACTATTTTGGACTTGTTACGAAAATTACTATTTCGTGCAATCGCACGCGAAGTAAATATTTCGCGTTCTCAGCACAGTCCGCGAAATTCAATTTCGCGGCCGTTGCCCATAGTAACGGCCGCCAAACCAAACGTCACTTCCAAATTTGACATTTCTAAAATACGACAATGACAAGGATCATTTTTTATTGAACATTAATTCTTTAATTAACAATACATACTACTTATATTATTTTTTAGGTATTGAACGAAAGCTCTGGAGGAGTGCAAGATACTAAAATTAGTATCAGCCTTATTTGCGTTTTTTCAAGAACTGTCAAAATATTTTATATATAATCAAACATATCATTTCCATAGCAACGCTGTGACTTTGATAATTGAATTGAATTACTGTTGATTTTGAAGCAATAATTTATTTATTCGCAATTATCTATTTTACTAATTTTGACGATTGCACGAAAATTAGTGTGTATGCCATGACCTCAAGATTATCCTGCCTCCCCAGAAAAGAAAACACCAAGTCATCATGTCACGACTACGAATGGGCCACACAAGATACACCCATAGAGAAACTAAAAATAAAGAGAGTTGTCAAACCTGCAGTAAAAGTTGGCACCACGTTTAGACAGTGGCGACGTATCTCGCAACTGGCTGAACTAAGTACAGTTGGTAACACCGATTGAGATAAGGCGGGTTTTTCAAATGTGTTACTTTTATATGATTGATATGGTATATATTTTATAAGTGATCGATTTGCCATTCTTGTATTCCATATGAATGGTTTTATCATATAAAATACTGGAATGGCAAATCGATCACTAATAAAATATATACAGTAATCGATTCGTAGAATCTGTTAGTTCGTTCGTGGTTAACATGAAGTTCCAAAGTAAATCTTCATTTCATGATATCAAGAACAAAATTAAACATCTTATAAAACAAGAATAATAAGTTGAACACTATAAAAACACATTTTATTGTATCTAGGCCAATGTACAACTACAGACAAAACAATAATAAAACTCCGAAAAACAACAAAATGAAAAATATTCTTCAGTCGCTTATCATCAAATCAACCAAAATAAAAACATATTACATTTACAACAAACCTTCAATAATTTTGTTAATTTATTAGCACAAAGGAGACCATGTACTTCGTACTTCCTCAAATGGTGATAGGAAATGAAAACTGATGGATGGAAATAAGTACCAGTTTGTGAAAAAAATCCTGCAACTGATGGATGGAAATCAGTTTGTGAAAAGCAGCTTATATTTTACCTTGTGAAAGAATATTTCGAGGAATTTCAGCGTCAACTCGAATAACATTCCATTTTCGACGTTGGGTTCATAATTCAAGTCCATGGTATAATTTCTATAATTAATTTTTCGATGACAATTAACAGTAGAATTATTCTGAAATTATTACGTGGTTTGTCATTTTCTGACAAATGTCGAAATTGGAAAATTATCATGTCGCCAGTCGTCTGTTGATTGCGGGCAGCGCCTCCATGCGCGACTGGCCGTACCAAAAACTTGGTGGTCAAGATCGCCAATGTTTCAAACAGTCTCTTTATTTTTAATTTGTCTATGGATACAACCATGACCACATTTTCAAAAGGGAACCAGTGAAAACTTGCGACTTATGTCTAGTACCGGTTAGTGTCAAACACATTCTAGTGGAGTGGAGTGTACGACGAAACAAGACGGAAATACAGCCTGGTATTAAAATACATGTAAAAATAAACATCAAAAAATGTTTTTGACAGAAGACGACGTTCCAGGAGCCAAATTAAAATTTGCAAATATGAAGGATAATAACGTAGCAACATTAAAACGGTGGCTTGCTTGTCGAAATCTTAACCGTTAACCCGTTAACCTTTCACTCTAACATCATCGTCGACGTGACGAGTTCAATAAAAGTTTAAGAAGATGATCTCCAACCATTGATAAGATTTTAATGTCCCCTCCCCCCTTTTATTTTTTGAACGGGTCAACTCAAAAAATTGAAACTGGGGATAATGAAATTGATGCTTGAATACTATATTTTGGAGTAAAATTGACAAATAAAACTTTCAAGATGGCGACTGGGAAAAAAAAATTGAAAGGGGGGTCTTGTGACAAATCCTTTTGGAGCTCCTGACGAATACTTCACAACCCTAGAATATAAAGTAAATATCTTCACCTATCACGTGATTTTAACTCGTACAAGTTTTCATCAACTTCTGAGGGTTGTTCAAACAACTAAGAAAGCGGTAAAAAACAATTTTACAATTTTTTTACCTACTACAAAATGGCGGAACATTCAATAATTGCCTGAATACATCGACGTTTAACTTCATAATTTGAGGAAAGAAGCTGAGTTCAGTTCAGAAGATACTCGAAATGGTTGCCTTGAACTGCTTGACATAAGAATAGTCTATCCGATATTTCACGCCGAACATTTTCGAACACAGTAACGTCGATATTTCTACAAATATTTAATATTATCTGCCGTATATCCAATATTGAAGCAGGTTCAGTTTCAGGTGTCAAATCTGGCGAGCGGGCTGGCCATTCCGTAGGACCTCGACGGCCAATCCAACGACCGGGGAAAGTATTATCCAAATAGTTTCTTACTTGTCCGTAGTAATGTGGTGGTGCTCCATCTTGTTGGAATACAATATCCATATCGAATTCATTAGGATTCGCTTCGACGATTTCGGTGATTAAAGGGTCAACAGTATTTTCCAGCACATTCAAATACAGTTCCCCTGTTAAATTTTGTTCAATGAATAGAGGTCCTACAATATGGTTTCCCAATATTCATGCCCAGAAGTAAATTTTTTCTGGATATTGAGTATGAGTTTCCCCGAAAATGTGAGGGTTGGTGTCACTCCAATAACGGCAATTTTGTCTGTGAACCTTGCCGTTGAGATAAAATGTTCGTCACTGAAACAAATATTGTGGAGATTGGTAGGATGCCTTGCAATGGTTTCCGTCATAATTTCGCAGAATTCTGTTCTTCGATCACGGTCATCTTCAGTTAACTGGTGTACCATTTTGATTTTGTACGTATGATACTTATTCCTCTTCTAGAAGGACACACCTCACAAACATTCGCGACGGAGGAAGTAGACTATTGAGGATTTACTATCATCTCACCAATTATTTGAACTTGATGTTCTCCGGAATGGATTGATGACCTGGGGGCTTTTTGTTCTGTACACTACCGGTAGTTGTAAATTTGGTTACAAGTTCCCTTAAATATTTTCTACAGATAGGACGATTCGGGAAACGATCATTAAAAAATCTTTCAATTTCGTGAAAGTTACGCGTCGCACCGTAAATAAAAATCGCTTCGATTTTTTCTTCCAATGGACGAGAATTGAGCATTTCTTGTCATTTTTTGTTTAAACAAAAAATAACCTATCAAACCTTATCGGGTTGTTGGGATTGCCATATGGCAGAGAAAAACAAATATTTCTAGATGTATCGATATTAACGTGTTTGTTGATTTGTTGAAAATATAAACAGGATGTTCATAAAATCAGATGTGGAATCATCTGCGACTGAAAGATAAACTTTAGTCACTATCTTCCATCGTCAAGATAAGCTCTTGTGGGGTATTCATGTTGAAAAGGGAAACATTCTCAATTAAATATTGATAGAAAGATTTTTTTGTGAATTGAAAAATCCACGATTAAAATGAAGTTATTTTTTGTGAATGTCTAACAGAAAACAACTACTTCCACTTCATTTTAATCGTGGATTTTTCAATTCACAGAAAAATATTTCTATCAATATTCAATTGAGAATGTTTCCCTTTTCAACGTGTTTGTATTCAGGTAATTATTGAATGTTCCGCCATTTTGTAGTAGGTGAAGATATTGACTTTATATTCTAGGGTTGTGAAGTTTTCGTTAGGAGCTTCAAAAGGATGTGTCACAAGACACCACTTTCAATTATTTTTTTCCAGGTGGCGCCATCTAACATTAAATTATGGGAAAAAATTATTCACAAATATGCGGCGGTTCCTATGTCCTCAAATAGCTCAGTTGGTAGAGCGTCTGACTAGAGATGAGAAGGTCGTGGGTTTGACTACCACTTGAGGATGGTTTTTTTCTTTAATTTAATAATTTTTTCAATAATTTCCTTTTTCATTTATTTCTATATTATCACCATTTCAGATGACACAGTGGACCTCCTGACCTGTTACCACTTGAGATGCTTTGTCAATGAGATTATTAATTATTGGATAATAAACACAGTTTCGATTGATTGATTGATTATTATTATTGTGGTTTCAAATTTATGGAAAAAATGGAAAACATTCATTTTATGAAATGTCACGATTTGGTTGTTGTTTTCAAGTTTGGGCCCTTTCTGAAAAAGAAAATGGGGGATTTTGACTCGAAGCAAATTTTCAGAGAACAAAATGATATTAATTTACCTGATAAACTCGATCAGGAGTCTGAATAAAAAAACAATCATTATCCATATCTCAATCTGATAATATATAATGAAGCATATTAAATATAATTGTAAAAAAAATTTAAAAAAAAGGAAAAAAAAAATAAAAAATACTCGATAAAAATTCCCAGCAAAGTAAACAAAAAATGATTCGCTAAATAATTTCCACTAAATAGATAATAATTGTATATTAAAGCTACAAAAATCATCCGACAACAAAGAAAATTTCAAGACAATCTTCCATTTTTCGAATTAGAAAGGGCTGTAAAATATTGGATAAAAGAATCACAGCGTCAAAGTTTTCATAGACATCCGTAAATTATAGGGGAGAAAACTAATACTGAGAAAATGTCATCTGATTCAACTGAATGCAGTCGTGGATGAAGAAGAAATATTGGTTTTGAATGAAAGAACGCACCATCACCTTAAAAAGCCTCAACCCAAGAAACAGATACACCAACACTCCTTTTACATCATTATCACGACTTTTTTTTCAATCATGAGTGGAAATGATAGTGAATTGAATTCGCCAAAAATACCGGATAATTGATGCAGGCGAAATCAGAAGTATAGTCCATCCAATATCAATTGCAGAAGCTTTTTCTATAGGGAGCAAATAAAAACTCACTTCGCTAACACGAGCGTATATGCGAAGAAACGGAACGAAAAATAATCTGTACTACTCGTAAACATTCGATGTCGGCAAACGGTAGATCAAAAGAGCCGATAGTCAACGTGGACCTGAGTGACTGCTGTCTATTCACAAACCGACATAATTGCTCGCAGGTGTGGCTATATGATGGAAGGTCATAAATCACGCGTTATATTTGTGTTTTAATAGCTCTGAGAGATTAAAAACCAGTAGCGTCTGTGGTC
This sequence comes from Gonioctena quinquepunctata, assembly GCA_018342105.1. Classification (NCBI taxonomy): domain Eukaryota; kingdom Metazoa; phylum Arthropoda; class Insecta; order Coleoptera; family Chrysomelidae; genus Gonioctena; species Gonioctena quinquepunctata. The sequence goes on from JAFIRS010002921.1 coordinate 144,046, forward strand.
TTGGTGTGTGCCGATCGAAATACGTTTTAGGATATTCTAGTTTTGTAGGAGGTTCTAGTTTTTGTTTCTTAATGTATTTGTATAAATAAAAGCTTGTCTTTAATTTTTTTTCATTTTTCATTATTTATGAAGTATTTTTAAAATATCTAAATAAAATTAGTTATCTCCGCCACTGCTGCTTACAGGATTTCGCCGCAAGACTTTTTTATGCTTCTGCAATTGATATTGGGAAAACTATACTGAGAATTGGACTGGTACCTAGACTCTTTCTAGCCGATTCATGTGACCTTTGGCAGTCGCAAAGACCAGCTGAATTGGGGAGTCCCTCATGACTCTGCGAGCTATGCATATAAATGTTTCAAATTTGACAACCGATTCAGCAACAATGACTATACGATGAATGATAGCTCTAAATGACGCTGTGATCTCTGGAGGAATAAGCTTCAATTTAATTCTACATGGTGGTACTTGGTGGTATAAAGGAGGTGCAGTAAAAAAAATTATGTTTATGATCAATTACATAAAGAAGAATCCCTACTGACATTCTTTGCAAAAGAGGAAAATATTGTGAATATGTTTCAGTAGACCCGAGTGATCTCACGCCATACCATTATTTGATAGGCTTGGAATCAGAATGGTATGGATTTTAGGAAATTCTACGTTGAGGATGGTGAAGACCTCAGTATTTGGGACATTTTTTCTAGACCAAGGAATATATAATTATGTAATTATCAATTACTGAAATAAGAGTTTCAATTCAGAGTTAAACTTCTTTTGGAAACATTGGTGCAGAAAAATTGATAAGAAAAACTAAAAAAAGGAACATTAGAAAATTTTTGACAAGACGAATCGCTGGTTTGAAAAGGAGAATACCTTGGAGGTTATTTCAAGGTGAATAATTTTTGAAAAAGAACATATGTGATTTTTGGTGCGAACAAAACTTTTAGAGGGTAAATAACGAGTATGAATAAAAACAATCATTATCCGTATCTCAATCTGAACATGGGTAGTAAATCATATTCAAATATGCGATTATCATTGGTAAACAGTATTTATGAGAAAACAGCGATAAGATTTAAATCATCATTCCTTTTCCTGAATTAATCTATCAGAAGGATTTTGAAAATACTATTTAATTCAATTACTTTTTATCTTGGTTGCTACCTCCATAGAAGAGCTCAATGAACTAGTTTTGTTAGAAGCTTTTCGAAAAATCACTATAACCAAATTTCAAAACATTTAGACATAAGAATTATTATGAAGAAGGAATTTGTGGCATAATGGACAGATTATTAAATTAAAGAAAAAAAAGCATCCTCAAGTGGGACTCGAACCCACAACCTTATGTTTTCCGGACAAACACTCTTACCACTGAGCTATCGAGGCTATAGGAATCGACACACACTCGCGAACACTTTACTTCCATAATTTAATGTGAATGTTGGAATGAATCGAAAATCGAATGTACTCATCAATGGCCGTCGAGACCCGATACCTATTCACCCAACATCATCGTCGAATTGACGATTTCAGTAGACGATCTAGGAAGATGATCTCCAACTGATCTTCTACTGAAATCGTCAATTCGACGATGATGTTGGGTGAATAGGTATCGGGTCTCGACGGCCATTGATAAGTACATTCGATATTCGATTCATTCCAACATTCACATTAAATTATGGAAGAAATGTTGCAGTTCGATCATACCTCGATACTCAGTGAATGAGTCCGAAACATAAGGTTGAGTTCAGTCCCCGAGATGCTTTCTTTAATTTAATAATCCGGCCATTATGCCACAAATTCCTTCTTCATAGTTTCTCTCGGACAATAATTTCCCACTTTCACATAAGAATTATTGATAACTGAACGAATTTTTGGTTATGTATGTAGAATGTTAGACTCGAGTTGGCAACGGACCAAAAGATTCGTTATTAAAGAATCGTTATTAAAAACTCAACATTTATCATAAGATGTATGTGTATATATATATATATATATATATATATATAAATTTAGAAATAACGACTGAAAATTGGTATGAACAGTGGGGAATAACGGGGATCTTCAGTCAGCACAAGTGTTGAACTATGAAAAACTCTTCAATACGATGGACCGAGCTTTCGTTTCAATTTTGAAACTTCTTCAGGGTCCTAAAATATGTAAATGACATTATTGTGAAAAAAATACTTAAAATGAAGGAAGTACTTACAGTAATCTGAGTGGATGATAAATGAACATTAACTTACAGTAGAAAGAAAATTGAAGCAATGCAAAAAAAATAAAAAAAAAATTGAGCAGGAATCGAATCCGCTATCTCTATATTGCTAGTCTCATGCTCTGCCAATTCAGCTATCGAAGACACAGGGTTCGCATCGCGTTCCGCGAAGCCGTTTTTTTCAATTTAATATTTTAAACATGGAAATGAAATATGAAATGTAACGAATCTACATGTGTTATCAATGGCCATCAATATCAAATTTTAACTATCGTCGACGTCGCCGAATTTGCCGGCTTCAGAAGTTGTTCAGGCCACTGAAGACGAGATTTTTTGACAAATGTAATTACAAGAGTGAAATTTTTTAATGTTTGTGAATATATATATATATATATATATGTATATATAGAAGTAGGAAGGAAATTGTGGCATTGCCGACAAATTTTTTAATAAAAAAAACATTTTTGAACAGGAATCGAACCCGCGACCTCTAGATTGCTAGTCTCATTCTCCCCATAAATATTCACAGGCATTGACAAATATCACTCTTGTAATAACATTTGGCAAAAAATCTCGTTTTCAGTGGCCGGAGATGAAATTTCATTGTATAGTGTTTTTGAACACAAATGAACCCTATTTTTCATAAAGACAACTTTTATGCCTATCAGCAAGTTTTATATTTATCACAAGAACAGAACTTTTGGTAAGGTCAATGGTTGTTAAAGTATATATTCTATTTCAAATTCCTATTTTAATTTTAATACGAAAAAAATCCTATTCATTTTAGTAAATTGAAGTGGTATTTTTTTAATACCTTTTGAAAATTAGAGGGCCTACTGAGATGTACAATGAATGCCCAGAAATTTAAATATAACATAAGAGAGGTGCCCTGCCAAACCCGATTAATCGAGCTACCATGGCTAAAACCAATCTTTTTTTTTATACAGGCCTTAACTAATACCTATTATTAACAATATTCCAACATGTAGTGTTAAAGTAATAAAAAGAAAGTGGAATATAATAGTATATCGTACATCAAGGTTAAGAATTGAGGATAATATTTCAGCTCAAGAGAAATGAATTGACGAGGTATGTCTCATTATTTATTTTCAAATCCCAAAAAAAAATTGTAACTTAGTCCGCAAGTAAACATATCCTAAGGTAGAAATTAATGAATTACTCATAGTGCCATTTTACTCCATGACAAAAAGTATAATTTTTCTGCAAATTCGATCGATTTAGGAAAAAAGGAATACTTACTTTATCTCCTGCAGAAACATCTATCGTCCATCCAGTAAGAGTAGTGTCAGAGCTGTCAATTATAACACAGTGATGGGGACAATTAAGCAGAAATATGTTTTTGAATAAAGATCCTCCAGATACATCGATCTCGAAGAAATAGGGTTTACCGATCAATTTTCCGCCTTGTCCGTCCCACCACAACGCACCTTGGCCATCAAGAACAGACCCTAAAACGTGATTAAAGTAACACTGCAAATTCTCAATGTTGGCTGATTGTCTTCGGGAACAGTGATGAAGATATTTCAAACAAAAACAGAAGTAGTATAACAATATAAGCGCATGCTAAGCGAAAGACTAACACATTTGTGACATATGTTACATCGCTGCGATATAGAGTAGATGTCTCATTTTAGGGAGTGATCATTGCGATGTCCAGAAGATGTAACTTTTGTGATGTGCAAAAGATATAACTGCTGCAATACCAAATTCCCATTAGAGAATAACAGAAGTCTATTTATATTGTTACGATGTTACGCCACTGCCCCTTTCGTCATCGCCAACTTCGCCTCACTGAGAATATGCCGAGAGAACGCCTTAGATCGATCGAGAAACAGCCGCCCTGAACGCTCCAGTGGATTCTACACTTATCCAATCTATTTAATAAAATTTTAACAACTTACTGATAGACAACGCACAGCTTAAACCGGTGGGTCTAGAAGTATGAAATTTTGCACAGAAGTTCCTTATATAACGAAGGTGAGCACCAAGGAAGGATTTTTTAAAATTCGTCCCCTAAGGGGGTGAAATAGAGGGTTGCAAATATAAAGCTCAAACCGGTAGGTCTACAAGCATTAAATTTAGCACGAGTTCCTTGTAATGTATGTGAGCACTAAAAAGGTTTTTTTAATTATCCCCAGGGTAAATAGGGATTGAAAATAATTATACACCGGTGGGTCTAGGAGAATGAAATTGTGCACAGGAGTTCCATATCAACGTTGAAGCAACAAGATTTTTAAAACAAAGAGAATTTCAGGGAGACAGCTCAAACCGGTAGGTCCAGAAGCATGAAATTTTGCGCAGAAGTTCCTTATATAACGTAGGTGAGTACCTACTAAGAAACTGGATTACAATGCAATATTAACCAGCTTCCTTGTATGTCTGTTAGTTTGTTTGACTGTTTGGTACAAATTTTGCTCTTGATTCTAAACTAACTTCACTTGAAACTTTGAAAATAGCTCAGAACTAGATAATAATGAAATATCAACTTGCTCTCTTGTCTGTCTGTTTGTATGTAATATAATGATAATAATAGATACAATCGATTTTCAACTAATTTCTCGATGAGCTAGAGACTTCAAACATAGCTCAGAACTGGATAACAATGCAATATCAACTCGCTTTCTTGTCTGTCTGTATGTTTGTTTGTCTGTTCGGTATAAATTTTGCAACAGGTTTAAATTTTTCAAGAATACAACAATTAAACAGATTGATATATTATTGTAGGTAGGTATAACAATTTTCTATTCCAGATACGATCAGGTGAAGAGGAACTGAAATAAACCAGAAATTTGCCACATATATCTGTCATAATCTCATCAAGATATTTAAAATCGATTGCAAATTCCCACACATACAATTCTAAAAAGCAGAAAATAATTATTTGGAAAAAATAATTTTCAATGTCACGTTTTTCAATCGAACAGGTTTAAAACCTCATACAGTAAATTTTTTTTTTTTTATTAAATAATTATTGAAAAATAATTCAAAAAGTAATATAGTCGCAATATTGCATGATCACATTGTGACAGAGACCGAAATGTTATCATTTTGCTGGGTTGGAATTTATTCAATTTACAAAAACAATTGCGCATGAAAAGTCATTTTACCTGGCGATCCCTGTACTGTGACGCCTTTTCCTTTTACCCTGACAAGGGGCCCAGCCCACAGAGCATGCTCAAATTTGATTTTTCCTTCGAACGTGAGAACGGAACCAGTCTTCAAGTCAAGATCCAAAATTTCCCACCTGGCACAGTCAAATTCGAAATGACAATGTCGTTACAGCTGGTGATAACTGAAGTCACGTCAGAAAACTCAGTAATGGTGCAGGAGGACTTTGAGGCAAGAGAAGCACTAACTGATGCAAGAATCAGCGAGATTCTGGAGAATATTGGTAACAACTTCATGGTGGAGTTTTGTATGAAGTACTGGACTTATTCGATTTATATAGAATATATGAGAAATTGTTATCATTTTTATCTGATCAAGATTAGGTTGATATAAAAACGAAATAGCTCACGTGACATATTTAACAAATCAATTATATGATTCGAATAAAAGTTTGTTTCCAAAATAATATCTACTTCCCTATATGGAACGTAACCCTAACAACACAAGTACATCCCCTGTACATCCCAGGGACGTCCCTGGGATGGTACATACTAGGGACGTCCCAGGGACATCTACCGAAAAGGACACCCAAAGGATGTCCTGGTACGTCTCAGGGATGTACCAAGTCCCGACAATGGTCATCAACGGGACACCCTAGGGATGTTCTATAATTGAAGTAGGAAATCCCAGGAACATATCCTGAACGTCGTCAATGTCCTTTTCTTCCATTGATTTAATTTGAAAAAATTCATGGAAAATATGAAAAAAAAAAAACTAAAGATTCTCAAAACAAAACGAGTTTAATTCAGAAATTAATATGTTGTATTGTGTTAAAATATGATACATAAAAAACGACAAACAAAAAGTCATTCTATATATATATATATATATATATATATGTGAATTGCATCAGATTATTGATAGTGACATCTATAATCTGTGCGGTGAAGCTTGAACCTAATATCGTGGAATTTTAAAATCACGAGATTTCGTGCACTTTAACAGGTCACTAACAAATTGTTAGAAAGGCCTACCCACGATATCAATAGTCGTACTCTCATGCGTTTAACGCAAACATCGATATCGAGAATGATATATATATATATATATATATATATATAAATTCCTATGATAAATTTACAAAAAAAGACTAGGTGAATCAGTTGAAAATTGTACACATATTAGGGTGTTGCATTTGTTGCAGGCATTGCATTATCTTTTTCTCTGTGGCTTCTCTCCTTGGTCCTCCTGAAAAACTTTAGAGGATCCTGTAACAAAGATATTATTGCAGGTGGAATTGAATTGACAATAAAAAAATTACTGATACAGATATCATGATTATAGCTCTTTTAGGATTTACAATAATAGATTAAAATAATCATCAAGTATTATTGCTGCATGTGTTATGTTGTGTTTCAAGGTCCATTCAGTCCATTCAATATTTTCATGGAAGTTCTCAACAGGATAATTTTGAACTAGGTCTTCTCTTGATGACATATTCAGAATCGAATAACCATATTATTGGAACAATCAAGTCTGATCCAAATGATTAGATTCAATATTTTTATAATTGTTTTACCAACCTTAATCTCAACTTATTATTTCAATTTTTCAACTATGATATACACAACTAAAAAAAACTGATAAAATGCTTCAAATTCTCACAAAAATTGTCAAACACAATAAGGATGCCGCTAATCTTTTTACATCGAACAAAGCAAACAGAAAAGTTAGAAACTTGCACATTATGCAAAGTGAAATTGTTGGCAGATCACCAAAGAATTCAAACAATATTGCCAAAAATAGGACAAAACCACATAAACCGAAATGTAATGGTGATTGGGATTTGTGGGATTTGTGTATAATTTGTATCATTCTTGAGAATTTAAATTAAGGGTATATTATGCATTAATAATTTTCCTGCTTTCGAAATAGTCACTTTTCTATTTTCCTCATAGTAATTTTCCAGAAAAAAAACAAACATTTTCAAAACAAAATATCAACTTTGAATTTTCAATGAACAATTTGATGAGTTTCGACGATTCTTATATATGAGAATGGATATCAGAAATACCAGGGACATGAATGGGACAACCTATGGATATACCAGATGGGAAGTCCTCTGGACAACCTCTGCGGGACATCCCCTGAATGTCCCAATCATGTCCTTGTACCGCGGTACATAAATAGGGCATACCTAGGACATCCCTGTGTTGTTAGGGAATATCCATTCATTATTTGTCCACATCAGGTGAGAACATTGATGGATATTCATTGGACGTATCCTTCAATGCATTTGATCTGGATATTAAAAAAGTTACATTCAATGAATATCCAATTTACTTAATCCTAATCTTTGAAGGTGGAAGTTTTCTACTGTGCCCAATGCTGGTCTTCCGGGATTGCGAATTGCGTAGCCTTTCGTCGTTCCAAGTGACGCCATCAAGTCGTTTCACATGTAGAATGTGCAACCTGTCACGTTTCTGATCTTCATCAGGCTGTGCACGCACCGATTTCGGTGGGCTCATAGGGCCATTCACGAGATATTGTGACCCCATCATAAAAGCGTTGAGTTTCGACACAGCAACAACTGCGAGCGGAATCTATGAAAACTATGAAAAGAAAATAACTTTCCGCAAGAAAAACGCCAGCCAGCTTCGAAAGCAGAAAAACTACAGGGCGCAGCAACTGGTATGGTTAAATTAAGTAATTTGTGGAAAACTAACAATGGAGAAAAAACAAATTTGGATCAAGAAGACCAATCTTGTTTGTCAACGGCTTCTGCTGATATTGCTGTTAATGATGAATTTCTTGGAAATCGTTCTTTTAGTAGCCAAATTTGATCCCATCTTGGATAAGCATGACAAGGAAGCTGTCAAAAAAGCAAACTTAAAAAAATGCTGATCAAAGTAAAGGTCGGGAAAGTTTCATAATTTTTTTAAGCAATAAAACTCAGAATATTCTGCATATTACCTCCGAAATGCTGAAACCTTATCAGAATTTCGCCAAGCAGAAATATATTCCATAACAATGGATATTTCTTCTCATGACCAATGTGCAATTTTTTTAGATATGTCAAGTTTAATAGAGTTGTTGAAAGGGCCATTGCTTTAAAACACGTAACTTCTACTAGTGGGGAAAACCTCCATGATGTGTTAAAACAGGTTTTGGATAACAGTAATATTCCATTAGAGAATATATTGCAGATGCTTTCAATGGCGTTTCTAACATGGGAAATATAAAGGAATTTCTGACAAACTCAACGAAAAGTCACCAAATCATATCCGCAAATCCCCCTCGAAGATTCTCCAGATATGCCTAATAGAACCTTACAATCCTTGGTGCTACTGCCATTAACAGAAAATGATATGATCCACATCTTTGCAAAACTCAAAAACAAACATTCTTCAGGACCTGATGACCTCCCTTGTAATGTAATCAAAGAATTCATCTCATTTCTATCATCACTGATCACCCACATTGTGAACTACTCCTTCGAGACAGGCACAGTCCCTGCCCTACTCAAAACATCGAAAGTTATACCTGTGCACAAAAAAAACTGTAGAAATGAATTGGATAATTATAGGCCAATCTCCTTAACACCATCATCCTCCAAAATTTTCGAATACTGCATGCTAGAAAGGCATAGAGAAATTTAATTTAATACCAACCGAACAGCATGGATTCAGAAAAACACGGTCAACTACTACTGCTACCACTGAGTCTATAAATAATATTCTTGAAGAGCTTGACAAAAGAAAATGTCCAATTGGAGTATTCTGCGACTTGAGTAAAGCCTTCGATTGTGTACCACACAATCGGCTACTAGACAAGCTCTGGGCACTTAGCATTAGAGGAAGAGCACATGATTGGTTTAGATCTTTTCTTGCAAATAGAAATCAATATCTATCATTATCCCAAAATGAGAGAGGTCTTATCTCTTCACACTACTCCACTACACTTCCCGTGAAAGTAGGAGTTCCTCAAGGAAGTGTAGTAGCTCCAATTCCGTTCTCCCTGTATCTGGCAGACATTGTGAACTACCTATCAGAATTTAAAGTTATCTTGTATGCGGATGATCTGTCGATCTTGGTATCAAAAGAATCTAATGATTTGAATGAACAAGGTAGTATCGATCTGCCAAATGGTTCTCAAAAAATAAGCTGTATATAAACTCAGCAAAAACTGAATTTCTTATCTTTCATACAAGACAAAAACAAATTAAAAATATCAACCTGACCTTTAACAACACTAATGTGAATTGTAATACCACTGTTAAGTTCTTAGGTCTCACTATAAATGATAAACTAGACTAGAAAACCTACATATCTACAGTAATAAAAAATATTAACATCAAAATATTCCAGATACGCTGTATGTATAATGTCCTGACAACCCCGGTAATGAAAAACTTCTATTTTGCAGAAATTCAATCGAGACTGGCATATGGAATTATAGTCTGGGATCAATCACCTGCTGCCAAACGTCTCTTTATTACACAGAAAAAGTGCATTCGTGCCATGTTTCGTAAACCTCAAACAGAATCTAGTAGACCTCTCTTTAAAAAGCTACAAGTATTACCCCTCATTTCTCTGTACATATTGGAAACTGCCTGTTACATTTACAAACGTAAAAATATTTTACTCTGCCGTAATGACATTCACAGTCATTCCAGCAGGAATCAGCATCTGCTGAATACTCCTCTAAACAACTTAAACCTAGCGCAAAACGGACCTCTAAGTATCGGAATTCGAATGTTCAATAAAATTCCCCAAAACATTAGAGATGAACCTACCTATTTCAGATTCAAGAAGTCACTGAAAAAAGTACTAATGGAGGGTGCATTCTATACTTTGGAAGAATTCTTTAAGATATAATTTAATGTTAGTGTATTCTGTCGTACTCTATGTGAAATTGTTTTTTTATCATAATATTTAAATTGTAGTGTACTCTGTGTGCACTTGTACTCATTCTTGTAATATTTAATTTTTTACTCTGTAATTTTGTATTGTCTCTATACTCCAAATTCTTGACATGTCTTATACCACTTGTGGTCTTCAGATGAATAAACTTGAATTGAATATTCTTACATGTATTAAATTTAGTCTAACCGATACGACACAATCTTTAACGGCGTCTGTGTCATTTTTTTTTTTGTCTATTACAGGAAGCTAATGTGTTTTTTAAATAATCGTACAAAAATTTATGAAAAATTAAATAGTCATCGTTATTTAAAATTTAACGCAATAGATGCCACAAGATGGAGAAGCAGGAGTGATGCTACATTGAAGATAATTGGAACTAAAAGCATGTGGAATCAAGTTGAGAGCAAGAGTTAGAAGTCAGGCAGATGGTTTGCTAAGGAAGTTCGATTCTTTTGAAATAATTCTACTTGCCATGACCTACCTACCATGATCATTTTTTTTCGTAACAATTGTTTCAGATTATTTACAGACTAAAAATTCAGACTACGTGCAAGCTTGGCGTCAAATTTCCAATGCAACCGATGAATTGAAATCTCAGCAAAAAAATTTCGAACCTATCTTAAGATCTGCACAACGATTTGTTGAAATTATGAATTAAAAATTGGATTCCGATATTTTAATTGAGAATACGATTCCAAAAAAGAGAAGTGTTGCAAATAAAATGCCTGGGGAACTTGCCGTTGATGAAAACATTGCAGAAGATGAAGAACCATATTTAATCCTATCATGGATACCTTCATTTGATCAACGGTTCAGCGAAGACGGGGGTTTTTTCTGGAGATTTAGAATGTTTTGATCCCAGAAGGTTTTGCGAAATAAATAAGTCTGTCCCAGATGATTCACTAAATAAGATATGTACAATAATTCCCTCTTTAGATAAGAAAAAGTTAAAAGAGGAATTGATGTATTTTGCCGAAATGTGGCCACATCCTTCAAAGCGAGATTTTAGTGATGTTTATAAAGTCGCTTACGATCATATGGAGAACGAGCCTGGTTTTATTTCGGATAGTAGCGAAAGTGAGGAGGATATTAATATGAATGTGTCGTTTAAATGAACTACAAAAAAGTGCTTCTGGCGCATATCTTGCGTTTTCAAGATAATGTATATTCTTTAGAATTTAAACAACTACATTATATTTATTTTCTGTTGACAATACCACTCACGCACGTATCTTGGAAGAGATGTTTTGCCAAAATAAAATTATCGAAAACAAAACTGCGTAGTTGTATTCTGCAGGAGAATTTGGGAGCCTTATTTCTTATGGTGTGCGAATCTGATATAATGATTGATATTACTTACGAGGTTATTATTGAAACTTGTGCTAGAACAGTAAAGCGTTTAAAAGTATATTACAGTAGTTGTAATAGTCCCGCATTTTTGTATTTGTATCTAGTTATTTATTTATTTGTTAAAACATTATTTTGTTTTGTTTTTGTTTGAATTTTTGTTAAATATTAATTTCTTACGATATCACGTTTGTTTAGATATAAAAAAACTCTATTTTCTTTATTTTTAAGAATAACCAGTGTTGATTATTGTGTATCAGTAACTAAAAAGCTTTAATATAACTCCTTGTTTATGAAATGTCTTATAAATGATCGAATAATTAATTTAAATAAATAACCAAAATTTAAAGGCGTGGGGGGGCTTGTAAGGGGATTTATTTCGCGGGCCCTAAAATCGCCCCAGCGCGCGCCTGATCTTCATTGATGCAACTTTCAACTTTCATTTCTTGTTCTTTCAAATGCTGCAGTGTTCTCTCATGCGCCATGCGCCACCAATGCTTCTTTTAGTACCGCATCAAGTTCCTTTTTACACGCTTTATATTAGCTTCACTTGTATGTTTGTAACCGTATGTTTGTAACCGACTCCTTTGGGCGCGATTTTGACCCACTTCCAGACGTACCAATGATTGGAAATTTGGCAGGCGTACATAATTCCGGTGAAAATGCATTAAGAAATTTGTTTGAAAAAAAACAAAATGGCGGCTCCAATATGGCGTACGAGTTTTGTTGTTATGGTCCGATTCGCTTCAAAATTGGTATCTGAGTGTTTTCGTGGTCAGAGATTATGATTCTTTTGTCAAAACTGAAAAATTCAAGATGGCAGATCCAAAATGGTAGACTAGTTTTGTAATTATGGTCTGATTCTATTCAAAATTGGTATGTGGGGGTTTTTGGGGTCCAATATTATGATCCTTTTGTAAAAATGGAAAAATTCCAGATGGCGGCTCCAAAATGGCGGACGAGTTTTGTGATTATGGTCCAATACTATTCAAAATTGGTATGTGGGGGTTTTTGGGGTCGAGATTATGATTATTTTGTCAAAATTGAAGGATTCAAGATGGCGGCTCCAAAATGGCGGACGAGTTTTGTGATTATGGTCCGATTCTATTCAAAATTGGGGAACAATAGTTAAAAAATTAAATAATAATAGTTTGAAAAACTAAAAAACACGCTTTAATAGAAAACAAAACTAAAAAGTTGAAAATTAATAATAGTTTAGAAACTAAAGAACACGCTTTAATAGAAACCTAAACTAAAAAGTTGAAAATAATTTTAAATGAGTTTGAAATAAGAATACAGTGATTAACAACAAATTTATTTCATAGTAAAAAAGCGTGGGGTGCTTTTTAAGATATTTTCATAATGATTCTACTTTTACCAATATCTGTCCATGGAAATATCAACAACAATTGACATCAAGCCCCCACGCTTTTTTTATGATGAAATAAATTTTTTGTTAATCACTGTATTCTTATTTCAAACTCATTTAAAATTATTTTCAACTTTTTAGTTTAGTTTTCCATTGAAGCGTGTTCTTTAGTTTTTAAACTATTATTTATTTATCTCACTGTCCATTCCTTCCATAGTTTTCCAGTCTGTATTGAGTTAGGCACCGATTTTATCGACATTTTCTTTCAGTCCCGTGATCTGCCCCTCGGTTTTCTGGGACATCTGCTCAAAAAAATATTTATGTTGCTGTCGTAGTTTCCCCTCCTCTTTTTTTTTCTCGTCATTCCTCCGCATTCTGCCGACGTTTCTCATTCTCTTGTTTCTTCTCTGTCTTCATTCTTCTTTCTTTAATTTTTCTACGTGCCGTCGTTCCTCCTCCTTATGTCGCCGTTCTTCCTCCTTTTGTCGACGAACCGCCCCCTCTTGTTTTTCTTCCAACAGTCGTCTCTCTTGCTCACTATCATTATGGCCTCCATCTCGTCTTAATCACTCAAATCCTCACTTTTGGTACCAGAAACTGGGTCCGTCTTTATTAAAAATACTCGACTAATTATTGTTCGTTTATTACACTTGGAAAACATAACACAATAATGCACTCTGCATTACAACTTGTTACTGTACTTGAATGAATGAATCCACGCGATGCACAGCTATCTATACAGTCAACGGTAAGTCTAGAATTCGCTAGACTGTCGTTTCCTGAATCATTTGGAACTTCTTGGAATTTGCTACGGTTGGGTTGGGATATCCGACGCAACAACATTCGTTGTAAACAACAGGCCAGTGGCGTAGTGGATTCGCAACAATATTGGTGATAACATTGTAACCCATGAGAACTTTACAATCCAGCATGAGTTCTATAAACTATCGACCTATTTCTTTATGCGGACCTTCAGTGAGGAAGAAATTATCAATAATCTTAAAACCAAAGAATACCCATATATATGGTATCAGTACTACTTGCTGAAGCAGTATGTATCACTCATAAACAATTGTTCTTTCCTCCAGTATTCAAACCTGCCATCCATAAAAAAGGCGATGAGGGATTGGCTGAAAACTACCGACAGATAAATATTCTGTCAACGATATCTAAAGCAATGGATAAAGCAATTTCGATACAATTCAGCACTTACTTGGAAAAAATAAATTTGTTTGATGTTCATCAATTTGGATTCTGAAAAGTAAAAATTACTATAGATGCCGTGAACAGATTAGCTAACAACATTCTCGGATCTTTCGAAAATATACTGTGATGTCTAAATATATTCACTGGCCTATTGAAGGCCTTCGATTGTGTATGTCACAAAAAAATCGGAATGGTGTGGAATATGGGGGGGTTCCTAAAAATATAATCGAGTCATAACTATTGGAAGACATACATTTTTTATCGCATTAGAAACGACATGCGATCATTCTTCATTTAAAATATTCACTTGTCACAATACGACTTTATAACAATCAAAGAGATAAATCGATGCTCTATGGAAGGATATCAAAACGTTATCGATTGTAAATCTTGCAGGTACATAATTTTCATCATCAAATAGAAATGTTGCAGAAAAATAAAAATTTGTGAGATCGATATTAAATCCCAAATTCAATTTTTACAGGTATGTATTTCTTGAATTAAATAAAATTATAATTTGCCTTTCCACTCGACTTTCTTACTCCAATTGTGTTTTCACATAAAAAATTACATTTAATCCGAATGGAGGACTGAAATATAATAGCACATAGGAATCATTTTCTTGATTTATAAAAATTTTGAAAATAAAGACGGGAAAAACATTGTGATATAAAACAGTTGTAGGTTAATCAGAACCTGTATGACGTCAGAGTGTTTTTGAAATCTCAATATTTCTTGCTTTTTTTTTAACGAATTAAGAAAATTATGAAAACTTGTCGAGAGTTCTCGATCCTCCATGAAATGTCTCAAAGGATTTTTATGCAAATTCCTTATTGTTATGAATTCATATCGAAAACATTAGCTTTCAACATTGAATGATTTCACCTACCGTTTACGATCTTCTTCTTGGTCAATAGTTAACTTGGTAACACAATTATCGTCATTTATTATATAAAAATATTTATTTTTCAGATAACACAGGTTTCCAAAATATTTTGTTTTTAATTCGTATGTCGTAACATAGTTTGCAAATTATTATACTGCCACCAATTAGTAAAATGAGTTGTCTGCCTGATTTGCAGAACTTTTGCTTTTGTTGGTAGAGTACAAATACGAAAATATTTTTCTTTTGATTTTACCCTCATTTCCGTATTGCAGACGAGGTTGCAAATTGATGAAAGCATTGTATGTAAGGACATCTCTATTTGCAACCATTATTTTAAACAATTCCGACAGGTAGGTACTTATTTTAATAAAAAAAAACAATTTCATGAAAAAAAAAAATTTTCCGTTTGACGCAAGAAGTTGCTAATTAAAGCTCATCTCAAGAACATTATTTCAGTTATTTTTTCGAGTTTGCAGAACTTTTGGAATTTCCATCGAAAAATTAGGATTAACAATATTTTTTAATAAAACAAACATTTCCGTTTTTTTGAATGGTTGTAAATTTAACAGAGGATGTAAATTCCTATTTTTCAAAACTTCGAAAGTTTGCAGATCTTTTGCAAATTTTTCCGCACTAATAATATGAAAATTTATTAAATCCTGATTTTCAACATCTTCTGTTCAGAAAAAAGGATTGCAAAATCAGAGTTAATATCATTTGAACGTACTCTTAATTCTACTGAAGTTTTAAAACTTTTGTAGTTACTAGGAAATTTTTGGAAAATCTCTGCTGGCCTACTATGACAACATGAAAAAATGTGGGAAGAGGAATAATATTATCTAAAATCAGAGAAGATAAGAAAATAACTCTAAGTGGATGGACAACAAAGCTATTACTATGGCATCTACAGCACATACTGTTGAACCGTAGCATAGGTGTAAAAGGTATTCCAGACCAGATCAAATATAGAGATTTATCAACCTTCGGTAGTGAAGCATTACAATGTAAATATGGGGGGGGGGGAGTATCTTTGGCAAATAGAATGATAGCGGCCTATCGGAGTTATCATGGATTGTGCTGCTGTGAATGGATGGCTTCAGTGCAGACAAGACTGCCAGGATTTAGGAATACAAAAATAAGTAAAAAAATATTTTCAAGTTAAATGGTTTTATTGTAGAGAAACATAATATTGATGCAGATAATAATGCAGATAATTAGGCAGTTAGCAGGTACCAGTCATCGCATTGATCAGACTAAAATAAAATTGTGGGGCGTAGCATAACCTAAGTATACAGTGCTAGTCAAAAATCCCCTCCCCCCCTCGTATCTTTTGAACGGGTATACTTATAATAATGAAATTTGGAGGATGGAAATAAACGGATGTAGGCTTCTCAACTAGTCATAACAGGTGACGCAATAGTCATAAATGACGTCACAAGGCCACTGTGACCAATAATTTTAAATGGGACCCTATGGCAAGTGACAGCTCGTTTAAAAGGTATTGAAAATACCTATTCAGTCATACCAATTTTGTTTGGGTTTCGGCTGATTTTGATTGATAAATTGAAGAAATACGAAAATTATAGTTTCGCATTTAATTAATAAAGATTTAAGAACCAGTTCTTATAATAAGTGTTCAAAATGTGCTCCATCTACTTCCTGGCAGTAATGCATCCTATTGCTAAACTCTTGTCGTACTCGTCCCAGTGTGTCAGCGGAAATTGCCCTACATTCTTCAACAATTCGTTGTTTCAGTATGGCAATACTGTCAGGTGCTGTAGCGTAAACCTTAGATATCAAGTACCCCCATAGAAAAAAATCTAATGGTGTAAGGTCCGGTGACCGAGCTGGCCATTCGATCGAACCTCGTCGTCCAATCCATCTACCACGATATTCTTCATCTAGGTAACGTCTTACTGCACCGTAATAGTGTGCAGGAGCACCATCTTGTTGAAACGTTATTTCCAAGTTGTCGAATTCATCTGGATTATCTTCTAGAATTTCAAGAATTAACGCCTCAATATCATTTTGTAACATCTCCAGATACAATTCACCGGTTAAGTTAGCATTGAGAAAAGAGGCCCAACTATGTGGTTTCCCAAAATACCTGCCCAAACATTTACTTTTCTGGAAATTGAGTATGTTTTCACGAAAGATGTGAGGATTTGTGTCACCCAATACCTCACATTTTGAGTGTTAACATTTTCCCTTGAGAAAGAAAGTACTTTCGTCACTAAAACAAATTGTCTGTATGTAGCCTGGTTGTTGGTTCATTTTATTGGACATAGTTTCACAGAATTCTAGTCTTCGGTCGGGGTCATGATCTGAAAGTTGGTGCACCATTTTTAATTTGTATGGATGAAATTTGTTTTAGCCAACACCCTATGTACTGTCCTTTGACTGACTTCACAGATAGACGCAACTTGGGCTGTGGAAGAAGAAGGGTTTACTACCATTTCTCCAATTATGTCAATTTTTTTGTCATCACTAATTGTTGGTCGACCAGATCGTTTGGCATCTTGAACACTACCTGATGCTTCAAACTTCCGAAGAAGCTCCCTCAAATAAACCCTCGATATAGGGCGATCGGGGTACCTCTCATTAAACAGTCGTTCCGCTGCATGGAAATTGTTTCTACATTCACCAATTATTAAGATAGCTGCTACTTTGTCGGCTACAGTACGTACCATTTTGCCTATGTAAACACTTAAACGTCTCGTTAAACAATAGCTTAGGTAAATTTTCAAGGTATAAACACTTTTGACAAGTAGAGAATTCAAAACGTCAACCTTTTGACAATTAACCAGAGGCGTACTTTAAAATCTTTATTAATTAAATGCGAAACTATAATTTTCGTATTTCTTCAATTTATCAATCAAAATCAGCCGAAACCCAAACAAAATTGGTATGACTGAATAGGTATTTTCAATACCTTTCAAACGAGCTGTCACTTGCCATAGGGTCCCATTTAAAATTATTGGTCACAGTGGCCTTGTGACGTCATTTATGACTATTGCGTCACCTGTTATGACCAGTTGAGAAGCCTACATCCGTTTATTTCCACCCTCCAAATTTCATTATTATAAGTATACCCGTTCAAAAGATACGAGGGGGGGAGTGGACTTTTGACTAGCACTGTATATATAAATTATCGTTCTGTGA
Source organism: Gonioctena quinquepunctata (assembly GCA_018342105.1). Classification (NCBI taxonomy): domain Eukaryota; kingdom Metazoa; phylum Arthropoda; class Insecta; order Coleoptera; family Chrysomelidae; genus Gonioctena; species Gonioctena quinquepunctata. Next base: position 162,285 of record JAFIRS010002921.1, read on the forward strand.
TGTCGCACGATGATAGTGACGGATTTACTTTACACACATTTTGCATAAGTTGTCTATTGAGAAGATGCATCCAAGCATATAATGATATGAGCGGTTGACTGTAGATAATATAAATTCGACGCGCCCCATGAGGAGAGTGGTGTTATCTGCATCATTATTATGTTTGTTCGCAATAAAACCGTTTAAGTTAAATATTTTTTTTACTTATTTTATTTTCTAGCTTTTAGTACATTATCTGCATCATTATTATGTTTATTCACAATAAAACCGTTTAACTTTAAAAAAAAACACTTATTTTATTTTCAAGTTTTTAGTTTTTTATTTAGTTAAGTACTTAATATTTCTCATTCTATTTAGTTCATTTAGTGCCTCATTATTACGAGGTTTCTTTCCTGTCAGTTTGTTGCAATCTAACTCCTCAATACATAATCCTTCCAAAGTCTTTACGGTAGTGTACCGCCAACGACGCATCATTTTTAGCCACCCTAAGGCTACACAGTATCCTCAACACGATAAGAAATCTTGACTTGGGTGGGGGATTCATGCTTGAAACACGATTCTAAATTGACAAAGTCCTTTGTTTTTATTAGATACCCAGATTTTAGTTTTAATGTATTGACTGTCTAAACCATAGAATTGTAATTATAATATACTGACTAGAACGCGCTTAGTCTACTGCGCACCCGAATTTCGTGGCACCCCTATGCGATAGGCGAGGAGGACACCAAACAATGAAGAAAAGTATGACTTCATGAGCATATTACATGCGTGCGACGAAGATAATCAACTGAACGTATGACGGTAATATTTATATCATCTATTTGTAAACATAACGGCGTTGTCGGTTGGCACTTATAAGCGTTGCCAAATCATTCCAATTTTCTTTAATTTCTTTGTGTTCGGTTTGGATGTGTCTTTGTTACCTTTTTTGTCATAGTGATCATAGTGGATAAATTAAAAACTGTTATATATAATGAAGTGTTACATTAGTTTGTAGTAGTAGGTAATGATATATCGCTTTTTCAGTGTGTCCATAAAGTAACGCATACATTCATTATTAGCTAAATAAACAATATCATTAAAATTTCCCGAAACGAGTCGATTTTATATTTTAATTTACTGTTTTTTTAAATAATAATCCAATATACAGGGTGATCTACCTTCGAGTGATGACGTCATCAGCGGTTTTATTAAATGAACACCCTCATTTTTTTTTATTCATGAATTAACTTGCTGAGCTGATTCCAAAAATATATCACAAGCTGCGTCAAATTGGTAGAGGGTGGGCAATAATACAAAAGGAGTTTTCAAAATTTGATTAGAAAGTTATACGATACTGTATTTTTACAAAACACGAAATGAAGAATAAACGTATTAAGAATTATTATATGAAATTACGTAGTTATGCAGCTACTGGATACACTACCAAAGTTGCATCAAAATGTTGCGGTGCCTTCTGGTCTAAATTATTGGCTATTTGAATATCAGGAAAAGCTGGGTCAAATCAGGAATTAATGTATTTTGTAAGAAATCCAGATGCCGACAAAATTACGTCTCGTCTTGTTGATTATTTTCATTAACTGTAGGTTTGGTACATCCCTCACATGTCCTAATTCTCTGTATTTTCGCTCTATTCTGCTTAGAGTAGATTGTGAAATAGGTTCACTATCTGGGTGCATTTCATGGAATAATCTACATAAATCTTGTTGAGTCCGCATCATATCGCCAACACCAATCATAATTAAAATTTCAATCCTTTCCCTTTCAGATAAAGGCATTTTCAAAAAACAGTTTTAATATGATACATTTTGAAGCGTCAACAATACAGAATTAAACAAATGCCAAAAAATTATCTCAAACAATGAAAATATACGGTATAGTCGAGAGGCAAAAATCACTAATATAAAAACTTTTTAACAAAAAATTAAACCGACGAAAAACGGAACTGAAAAGCAAAAAATAAAATAAACCTCCTTAGTCCTAATAACTAAGCTCCTAAACCAATGTAAGTAACTCATTTTGAGTCGGCGCCAAATAAACAAGCTAGGTAAAGCGTAAAATGATGGCATCAAGATTCACGATGACATTCTGATAATTTTTTTGAAGTAATTTAATGATCTTCGTTGATTATTCGTTTGGCGCCGACTCGAAATTAGTTACTTACATTAGTTTAGGAGCTCAGTTATCAAGACTAAGGAAGTTTATTTTATTTTTTGATTTTCAGTTCCGTTTTTCGTCAATTTAATTTTTTGTTAAACATTTTTTGTGGCTGAAATATACTAACTACTACCTACTTAACTTTTGATTAATTCCAAAATACTTACTTACCCACCGTACTTCAACTAATAACAGTTAAATAATACGATTATCTACCTCAACTATTTATTGTTATATAACATAAATTATTTTTGATAGTTCTGGTAAGTTCATTTCATCACTTTGTATATAATTCCATCCTTCCATAGAATGTTATTATTGTGACGGATGTAGGAGAACAAAAATAATGACAATAGCGATCTGTCAATGTCAACTACATATGTGTGCCAATGTTCACAAGTGAAAAATCAATCATCCCCTTTTTTTCTACCCATAGGGGTGGATTAACTATGAGGTACAAAGTTATGCCTGATAGAATCGGTTAACGGATCAAAATTCAGAGGGTGAACGATAAATATTTTTCATTTTGCCACCCTTAGGAGTGTTTTTTTTTTCAAATTCAAATGGGACCAACTTCGGAGTATGCCCTATCCAATGAAAAAATAATCATCGAAATCGGACTCCTTTGTAAAAAGTTATGCGTGGTCATACATAAAAAATGGATAAATACAATGTTAAAAATATACCTCAGAGGGCAGTGTCCAGTGAGAGTCCCGTTCCCAATTTCAAGTATTTCTTGTCCAACTTCGGAAGTGTTTATCTCTTTGGCGATAGGCTCACTAGCCTTTTCGCTTATTGTCTTTATCCTGGCACTTTATTCCAGTGAGATTTCATTTCATGTTTCCCAGCCTTGAAACTCTTCTCTCTTATGGACTTAAGAGATTCCACAGAAGGTTTCTGAGTCAGGAAATTGTGTGTTTGTTATTCTTTGTTATCTCTGAACCCCCTAATATCTGGCACCCACATCAAATGTGACCTTATAACTTACTCATTTTTCAAATATTGAAGTAATAGTGCAATAAAAAATCTTGATAGAAATACCTATTCAATTATAAGGATATGGGAAACATGTCTCATATATCTTCATATAATAGATGGGTGGAAGAGTAAACATTTTTTACATAGGTATATAACATTTATATTCACAATTCTCTGTACCTTTGATGCATCATTTAAAAAAAAAACGTTTTATTATGATATACCCTATTTTCCATTACAAGCAATGCCACTGGAATTGTTCCGCTACTGCGAGGAGGACATAAACAACAATGGCGTTGTACTGTATTCTACTAGTCAAGCCCTTTCATTTGATTTCCATATTGAGGGGGTTATATTATAATTACAATTCTATGGTCTAAACTCTATGATCCGCCATTTTGTTTCGGACGCCATCTTGGATTTGGAATTTTTTCATGGTGTACTGTATTCTACTAGTCAAGCCCTTTCATTTGATATCCATATTGAGGGGGTTGTATTGACTTTCTCAACTCTATGATCCGCCATTTTGTTTGGAACGCCATCTTGGATTTGGAATTTTTTCATGGTGTACTAATTCTACTAGTCAAGCCATTTCATTTGATATCCATATTGAGGGGGTTGTATTGAATGTCTAAACTCTATCTTGGATTTGGATTTTTTCGTGTCATGTTTCGTGTCATTTCTAGTGTCATTTTTCGTGCCATTTTTGGTGTCATTTCTCGTTTAGTTTTTCGTGTCATTTTTCGTGTCATTTTTCGTGTCATTTTTCAAGTCATTTATCTAGTCATTTTTCGTGTCATTTTTCGTATCATTTTTCGTATCATTTTTTATGTCCTTTTTCGTGTCATTATTCGTGACATTTTTCATGTTATTTTTCGTGTCATTTTTCGTGTCATTATTTTTAGTATTGGGTTATAGATAGATCTTTATTTTAAATAGGATATCCTAATATACAAATTAGCTAAAAAAAGTTAAAGTAAGAGATATGTGGTACATATTGAACAATAATTGAATTGAAAAATATACTATAAAATATATAACAAACATTAAATAAAATACATTGAAAAAGTTGGTTTAAATAATAAATAAATATCATATTTGTGCATTTGAAACAAATTTCTTTAGTTCATTTTTGAAAATGTTCAGAGATGGGCTACTTTTAATTAGATTTGGTAATTTATTGAACTGATCGAAACCTTTGAAAATCAAAGAGTTCATGGTGTTTTTGTGATTTGTTCTATTAATATATAAATCATTATTATTTCGAGTGAAGTGGTGGTGAAGATCATGATTGAAGACAATGTACTGTTTGAAATAACATGTTATGATGTAAGCTTTATAGTGGACTGGACCGCTTCATGAAATATTTGCTGATATATGCATAGATTAGGACCGAATAGATGCCGCCATAACTCCTGTTTTGAATTTGAAGACATATATGAGTTGTAGGCCTAACAAGGACATACATTTTTTTTTTAGTTTTCTGATGACGGCACCAATAGGTAGTATTTCTATTGAAATCTACCTAAAACTGCATTCTGCAGAAAGTTCGCAGGTTAGATTGGATTTTATAGACAAAAAATAAATGGACCAAGATACAGTGGTTCAGATAAAGTATGTAAGTTGAATGAGTCTTTATTGAAATCAAATAATCGAATGCTTTTATTTTCTCACAGCTTAGTGATAAAACTAAAGTAACTTTCTTAGTAAAATTCAGTTGAATTCATTCCAATGATGCAACTAGAATAATGAAAATGTGTTCGAACAAAATTTGCAGTAAATAAAAAAAATGTCCTTTTTAACAAACAATAACAATTTCGGCTAAATGAGCATCGCAAAACGCTCATTTGTAGACAACGCTGTTGACACGGGCACAACTTTCGTAGGCACCAATGCCGACCCACTTTGAAACGTCATTTGAATTCTCTTGATTTCCATTTGGATCGTACTGTCGAGAACTTGTCTGAATCTCCTAGTCTGTTGGGGGAAATGCTGTTTGGCCATTAAAACATTATTATTCCTAACTTGCACTTGGAAGTTTTTTGGGACAATACTATTGGGTATCATTCTACGAAGTTTAAACCTTTTAGGAATATCTTGTGACACTGAAGTATTTTGGTTTCTTGCTCTGATGAGATTCAGTCGCTGCTGGGCATAATTTCTAGATTTCCTCCTGTTTATTTGGTTATTAATTGTTCCATTCAACCTGGAAAAGAAAATAATCGATAAATTATGTTTTCAAATACATTATAATATGAAGAGAGAGTTTCTTGAAATTAAAAATCATAATCCATTAAAAAAACAAAATTAAATGCTAAAGAATAGGACTATTTTAGAATAATATGGCTATAACCACAACACAGTGGAATAAGGTTCCAGGGCAAAGACAAGCGAAAAAAAGTCTTCTGAGCCCATTGCCAAAGAAAGCTTCTGAGTTGGACAAGAAAGACTTGAAACTGGTAACGGGACTGCTCACTGGACATTGTCCTCTGAGATATAACCTCAAAAATGGATAGTGAACTGTGCCGTTACTGCGAGAACTACACTGAAACTGCAGAACACCTGCTTTGCGACTGCCAAGCGCTGTTTTGCAAAAGGCTCAAGTTCCTTGAAGGGGTTTCATTACCTCCCTCAGACATCAGGAACTTAGCTTCCAGGAAACTGATCAACTTTGCAAGGAGTCTCGGAATTCTGGGCCTCGAATAGATGAAGGGTAATGTACAAAAGACCTTATAGATCAAGGCATGGAGAGGCTGAAGAGCCATATTTACTTCCCTACAAACTACCCACAACACTGCAAGAAAACAAGCATTGGTTAAAATAACAGGGAGAAGTAAGCCAGTGTTATAAATAACGATGCTTTCGGGAAATGAGCTCAAAGCTAATTCTTGTTTTATAAGACACCCAAAGTATGAAGGAGTTGTATGCTGATTCAAAAATGTCCAATTTTTCACTAACCATGTATCATAGGCACAAGTATGGCAGTCCTGTTTTTATGACCCCCGTGGTCTATTTTGATGAATAGAAGCAATGCCATACTTATAGGAGGTCTTTAAATGGCCAATATACTAAAAAACGATTTTTTTCAAAATATTCATATCATTAGTAAGTTTTAGAAAATAATTCTCGAGTCATTACATTAATGAAGAAGTGATATGAAATTACATTTGCAAAGTTTTATGAAAAATTAAAAACTATATAATTTATTAAAAGAAATGAAATTTACTGTATTTCATTTTTTTATTTTTTATTATATGGTTCCTAATTTTTTATAAAACGTTGCAAATGTAATTTCACATCAATTCAATGTAAAGACTAGAGAATTATTTTCCAAAACTTACCCAAGATATTATGAATATTTTAGTATGGCGGCCATTCCAAGACCTCCTATCAGTATGACATTGCTTCTATTCATCAAAATGGACCACGAGGGTCATAAAAACGGACTGTCATACTTGTGCCTATGATACATTTTAGAAAGTTGCCAACATTTCGAGTTTATTTTAACGTCTTCTTCAGGACTTTGAAGTCTGCACAGTATCAGTCCCTTATGTATTTTCAATGAAGTGGACAAATTCCGGATTTTCGAGCATTATGTCGAATTTGCATCCTTCAAATTGACTTAAGATTTGGAACAGAGGGAAGGAAAATAAAATTGATCTGAGTTGGCGACGTTTTGACATTTATTTGGACTGTCGGCAAATTTCTAAAATTTAGATCATTTTTATTGTCCTTGTTCCCCAAATTTCCAGTCAATTTAAAGGACGCAAATTCTACAAAATTGTTGGAAATGCATAAACACATTCTATGCCATCACAAGCACATTGCCCATGTTTCAAGATATCAAATATCCTCTTGGGAAATTTGTCTAAAAACTTGAAAAACTTTCGTACTATCATCTTGTCAGGTTTACATTGTCTGTCGAATAGAGCGTTTGCTTCGTTAGAAAAATAAGTATACGGTGCGTGAAACCGGCGTTATCGTTCGTGTAAAAGTCTGAGGTAAGTATAATTTGATTTGGTGTCTTCATTCTTGAACTGAATAGTATGTTTTTAGTGTGACTACGTCAGAATGAGTTACGAAAGAGAACAGGAAGCGATTCAGGACTGTATAGGAAGTCAGTGAATCAGTCAGCATCTCAGGGAATATAGACTGCATTTGGCAAAATGAAAACTGATAAAATTTGAACTAGTTTGTTCAGTTGCCAGTTTGTATTTATTCAATTTTTTTGTTTCTATTATATTGTTATATTTAATGTTAATTCATTACTGTTTATGTTTTTGTCATTTTCATCAGAGGAATATTTTTTTTGGTTAAATTATTGTTGTATTGAATAAAAAAAAGCGTTTTATAGCCTACAAAAAAAAATATATTTTTTCAAAATCCGTTTGTGTTGTATTTGTACATGAAATTATAGTAAATATTATGTTCAATAAAAAATATTCATTTATTTTCAAGTAAAAACGACCAATAATCATTCCTTGAAAAAATCGGGTTTGTCAGACTGACGTTATCAAAAATTAAGAAACCACTCACGTTATCTGCGGAAGGTTAATGTGTTGGGTGGGGTAACAGGAGGGGCGCACAGCAGTGCGTCTCTCTTGTTTATGTGGTATTATCATATCATTGCGTTCCTTGTTGCTCGTGTAGATTTATGTCTATTCCGCAGATAAATTGTTTCCGATACTGTATATGGTAGACGAAAAAAAATAGTTACCTTCTTAGCCTGCGTTTGGGAGGTATAGCTGCTGTATTTGTACCAGAAAAGGGGATTTTACGTCCAAGGCGTTGTTTAACGGGTTTCTTTCCCAAATCTCTGGTTAATGGGCTGGCACCTATTAGATCCGAATGGTTTTCATAATATATCTCCTGAGCCCTCTTTTTCTTCTCTATGTTTTGCTTCAATGGCTCTAGGTTTTTTTGGATGATTGATTCTGTAACAAAATGATTACTGAAATGCTTGTATTTTGTAGTAGTTCACACCAACAGGTAGGAAAACAAATGAATCCAGATAAGTTAATTTGATGTTGATATTTTTTTTGTATTGGAATTTAGAAGTTGGGAAAATATAATTTTTGGGGGGTAAATGTATAGTTAGTCCACTCATGCTTCCTGAAAATAGTTGTTTGACTTTTCTTGTGTGTTTTGCCTTCTGAACACGAATCGGAAAAACGCAGTCTCATACCTTTTGAGTTAGAGCCTTTTTCCTTCTTTCAAACGCATGATAAACACTAAATCACTCATTTCGGGAAAATTTTAAAA